>JAJIBD010026240.1:0-25000 GCA_021461705.1 Cryptotis parvus
GGAAGGGTAATGGGACGGGTGCTGAAACACTATACTGAAACCCAATCATGAACAGCTTTGTTAATTGTATATCTCACAGTGGTATAATTAAAAATTAAAATTAAAAAAAAGAAACTGCCCTCATACAGGCATACAATTGTCACCCACGTGGTCAGCTCTGTCGCGGCCCACCTTCCATGGAGGCTCATGGTGTTTGTGTATGAATTCTCCAGAACATTCTGCATCCTCTGGTCTTCTGTCTCATTGGCCCAAGAGGATCCCCGAAACCCTGAGAACCTTCTGCCAGGTCCATCTTCCCTTAAGTTCCTCTTCTGTTCTGGCTTTGGTTATTGAACTTGCTAAATAAATCAATAAGCTATACCAAAAAAGGGGCCGGAGCGATAGCCCAGCGGTAGGGTGTTTGCCTTGCATGCAGCCGGCCTGTGCCGGCCGGGTTCGATCCCGGCATCCCATATGGTCCCCAAGCACTGCCAGGAGTAATTCCTGAGTGCAGAGCCAGGAGTAACCCCTGAGCGTCGCTGGGTGTGACCCAAAAAATAAAAAAAAAAAAAAAAAAAAAAAAAAAAGCTATACCAAAAAAGTCTTGCACTATTTACTTGGGGGAAACCAATGCTTCTGTACTGAAGAAAGCAGGACATTATTAGCAAATGTGGGCTAGAAAACAATTGTGAGACTGAATGAAAGGTAATAGAAGGTAGTAAGTGTGGGAGCACCAATGTGTTTGAAAGTAGAAATAGGGGCAGAGTGATAGTGCAGTGGGTAGGGCGTTTGCCTTGCATGTGGCCAACAAGGGTTCAATCCCAGTATCCCATATGATCCCCGAGCTCTGCCAGGAGTAATTCCTGAGTGCAGAGCCAGGAGTAATCCCTGAGTATCGCCAGGTGTGACTCACTGTCTGTATTCCCGTTCATCATCGATTTGCTCGAGCGGGCACCAGTAACATCTCCATATGTCCTGTCTCATGCTAGTAGAGCCAAGGGCACCTGCTTGCTCCAGGAACATAAAGAGCCTCAATCCATTCCATCAGGTCATGGGAATGAGGTATATTATTGTTACTGGTATTTGGCATATTAAATACGACACGGGTAGCTTGCCAGGCTCTGCCGTGTGGGTAGCATACTCTTGTAGTCACCTCTGATCTACAGCATTTAGATTAACAGAGCAAAACAAGTTTGAGCCCAGGTAGGCTCCCAGAGGTGGGAATCACCGGGAATTCGTCAGATGGAGCTGGGGTCGCCCCTTCCCCTCTCCATTTTGTCTGAGCCCAGTAGCCCCCCGACCAGGAGCTGCCCTGGGGCAACCAGTCATAGCACATAGAGCCTCAAGAGCAGCTGGGGGAACTGGAACTCGGCTCTCCCTAGCTCAGCTGACCATGGGGCCCACAGGAGGACAGATGGGTTTTGGGAGTGGGCCCATCACCTCTGGGGGTCTTGGAAGCAGCCGGATGAGACTCGCCCACCACATTAGCTACCATTTTTGCTGTCTGGACACTGCAGCACATCAGAGTCTGCCCGGGAGGGATGTTGACCTCAAGACCAGATTAACAGAGCAAGACGAAGTTCGAGCCCAGGAGGGCAGTTCCCAGAGGTGGGAATCACGGGAATTCGTCAGATAGAGCTGGGGTCGCCCCTTCCCTCTCCATTGTGTTTGAGCCCGGTAGCCCCACCCAGGAGCTGCCCTGGGGTGACCAGCCAAATAAAATAAAATAAATGAAAGTAGAGATGGTGAACTTTCTGGTAGATTGGATATAAAAGAGGTGGCAGGATTAGGTAATCAATTCTGTGGAAGGTGTGATCAGTAACTGCCAGAAGATGGGAGGAAAAGCGGGCCGAGGGACTATCTTCTCGGGGCAGACCGCATCTGCAGGGCCAGTCAGAAGCCAGTGATCAGTGATCAGGACAGGAATGGTCCTGATTCCCGCCCCCCCCACACACACACACACTGAGTCCTAGAGGAAAGTCTTGCGGGCATCCCGTCCACGTCCACGTTTATTACCGAGGGAGGTGCTCGCTGCAGGGCGCTCCCTGCCAACCGCCCGGGCCCACACTTGTGTCCACGGCTCAGAGGCTAAGTGTCCCTCTCCAACAGGTCTCTCGGACAACGCCCTCCAGTCTTGGGCAGTGAGGGACAGTAGAGATCAGGCACAGTTCTACAGGGCCTGCAGCTCCGGAGGCAGGTCACAGCCAGTGTAAACGCCGTTTGTGATGTCTGACGAGAACATGGGTGTTTCCCAGCACCATCAGCAAGGCTTTGGGTCTGGTGATGGCGACATTGAATCTCTTTGATTCAAGAAGAGATAGAAAGTCACAACCTAGTGGAGACTCACATTGGTCCATGCTACCATTGCATGAAGATATAAGAGGGCTGATGGGACAAGAGAAGAGAGACAGAGGCCGTGGGCAGCCTCCTGCTGCTCCCAAACATTTTATTTATGGTAGAGAACAAGGATCTAAAAGGGAAATAAGAGGTGCTCTCAGTGAGGCCAGCGAAAGTCCCAAGAGTTGTGGTGTTGAATAAAAGTGTTTTCAAAAATGAAAACAGAGCCTCTCAGACATGGGGCAGAGCTGTTCCTTGCTCACTTCACGGGCGCCGCCATTTTCCACATTGGACTTCCCTCCTCGTCAGAACTCCACCCAGCAGACCAGCCCATCACAGCCCGGATCATCGACACCCACCCTGCAGCAGCTTTTTCCTCAATCCGCCCAGGTATGCTGGTCCAGAGCCTCTCAGACATGGGGCAGAGCTGTTCCTTGCTCTCCCTGTGCACAGCCGTTCATGAGGCAGTCTGGAGGCATGGCGGGTTCTAGCCCTGGCCCACCACCTCGGCAGAGCATCACAACAAGCCAGACCACCCTGCCTCACTTCACGGGCGCCACCATTTCCACATTTGGACTTCCCTCTCATCAGAATTCCACCCAGCAGACCAGCCCATCACAGCCCGGCTCAGCGCCGCAAGCGTCATGGCGGCTCATCAATAAATGCTTTATTTGGAGGTGTTTAAAAGAGTTTGCCTCCCGCTCGGCAAGCCTGGCAAGCTTCTCGTGTTGTATTTGATATGCCAAATTCCAGTAACAATTATATTATGTCATTCCCATGACCTAATATAATGGTTTGAGGCTCTATATGTTCCTGTAGCAAGCTGATGCCCCTGGCTCTACTGGCATGAGACAGGACATATGGAGATATTACTGGTGCCCGCTCTAGCCAATAGATGATCAACGGGAAGATTGTGATCGTGATCAAAAATGAAAGAATAAAAAGAGAACGGCCAATAGAGTTCAGGCCAGCGGCCAAAAGAGGGGGCAGAGATGAGTGGTCTTGCAGGTGATGTTGAGAATAGCTGCTTCGATTGGGGGACCCACCGGCCTGGAGTGCGGTGGGGGTTGTGCTGACAGAAACAGAGTGGTCTAGAAAAATCTCAGTGGTTCAAATCTATAAACAACACCATGTTCATGATGAAGAGGTTACCAATCTACTTACACATTCATTTTACGTTTGGCAGTTTAAAACGTTTAAAAAATATTCTCCAGACAATGAAATTGAGAATTCATTCCTAGGAAAAAGATATTCCATCTAAGTCATAAGAAATAAGAACCGAAAAAAAGTGTGTGCATATTATTTTAAAGAGTGGAAATTTGTAAATATAGTAAATGTTGAGCAGAGCACTCGGGATATTATAAGTATGGAGCAAGTAAGGAGGAGGCGAGCTCCTGAATACCTAGGATTAAGAGCATGAGTCAGCCGAAGGCAAGGAAGTGTCCTGAGGGAGAAAGAACCTTAGCTGGACAGAGCTCACGTACTTAGAATAATCAGAAGGTCATACTAGTTGAACATTGAAAGATTTGTATTCACTTTTAATTTTGTTCTTTTTAAAAATTTTTTATTATACTATCGTGAGATATACAATTATAAAGATGTTCACGTTTGGGTTTCAGTCATAAAGTGTCCCAGCACCCATCCCTCCACCAGTGCCCATTTCCCATCACCAATGTCCCCAGTTCCCTCCCTCTCCCCTAGCCTGCCTCTATGGCAGGTTCTTCATCTCTTCTCTCTCTCTCCCTCTCTCTCTGTCTCTGTCTGTCTGTCTGTCTCTCTCTCTCTGTATCTCTCACTCTCTTCCTTCTCTTACACATTGTGGCTTGCAACATATACATTTAGGGGTTATTATATATATATATATATATATATATATATATATATATATATATATATCTCCCTTTGCCTATATTCAACGCTCAGTTCTAGGCTGGTATTCCCATTTCCAATGATTATTAGCACTTGGTCCCTTCCCTGTCTTACCTAAACTCTGACTCCCGCACACTTGTGGTAGATTCTACCCACTGTCAAGACCTCCTGATCCATGTTTTCCTGGCCTTGAATAAGGAAAAGGACAGATATAGAATGACTGCATTTATTTGTGGGATATAAAAAAATAAAAATAAAAAATAGCAGGATACTAATTTTGCTCTTTTGAGGGGGCAGGGAGGCGTATCCAACGGTGCTTAGGACTTACTCCTGATTCTGGCAATGCGCAGAGACTGTATGTGGTGCTGAAGCTCAACCAGACAAGGTAATGGTATTTCTCTGGTCCTACTCTTTAATTTTATAAAAGAAAGTCTACTTTACAAAGCCCTTCTGATAATATTTATATGGGGCCAGAGTGATAGTTCAGTGGGTAAGGCATTTACCTTACACACAGCTGACCCAGGTTTGATCCCCAGCATCCCATAATGTCTCCTGAGCACTGTCAGGAGTAATTCCTGAGTGTAAAGCCAGGAGTAACCCCTGGGCATTGTCGGGTGTGACCCAAAAAGACAAAAAGTATTTATGCATATTCATATATGTGGACAAAACTTACATATTACATAACTTATTCATCAGTCCTTGCATTATCCAAATCTAAACATAGCTACAGCTTGTGTCTGACCCAAGTACTGTTAATCACAATTAGTACCCATATAAATTGTAGTCAATTTCCATGGCGTTCAACTAGAACGCCATGGAAAGATGAAATAAACAAATATTCCATGAGAGTGGAGAGAAAGTAAATTAGAATTGGACAATGAATTTCAAGTTGATTTACTTGGAGAAGTTTTATGGCCCAGATTATCTACTATCCCATAATGTATTTTAGAATAGGGAATACAGTCATCACACTATCAGATAGTCAAATTATAATTAGAAGCCAAACACACCTTGGGGTACATTTTCTCATGTTCTTTAAGCAGTAATGAGTGGGGATTTTAGAAGATTAAGGCTCTCTATAACTTAATTTTTATCTGATTATGTTCAATTCTTTCCTCAGAATGAAAACAAATTTCTCTCTCAGATCAGGCGTATGGAGTTTCGTTTAACTTAGCATCTACTTCCCAGAGGGCCATCTTTCATCTAACCTGCTTCCCACTGCCTAGTTAATGATTACACCAGGAGAACCATTAATTTATGGAGCAGACACAGGTTTATTTTGGGTTCAGTCGACATTTGCTGTCTTGGCATCATTAACTTCAAACCCACAGAGAGAAATGTTGTATTAAATTATTGTTTGAAGCTGAATTCATGAAAGGACAATCCTGTATCCTGGTTTATTTGATTTACATCTTTGCTGGAATACTCCCCTCAAACTCTCATGACTTGCATTAAAATGTAATGTTTATAATAGCAAATTATAGGTAGAAAATGAAACTGTCTGGCTTACATATTATTAGCAAACCCAATTATCTATTTAATAAAAATTCCTTCTGTGTTAAATTTAAGAATTGTTTGAATTGCCCAAGTGCTAGTCATAATACAAAAGAGAGTCACAACTACATTGTGCAATAAGGATTTTTGTTAACTGAAACATTAAAAATGTTTTTTTCATGGTTCTTCTAATTTGTAAGCATTAGCTGGGCTTTCCTTCTGTGAAGTGACTACGGATAGATTATGTGGTATTTCCTTCAGATTTTCTCTCTGGACAATCCGTGAACATGCAAAATGGACCTCTGTAGTGTGTAATGACAGATATTTATCTTACAGAGCACACACACGGCAGGAATAAACACTGATTCTCTTGGGGGAACGTGGAGTCTGTTTCAGGTTTCCAAGGACAATGCATGCTGAGCTCTGTGGGAAACTCAGCTACATCAGTCAAATACTTTCTTTCATGTGACAGGAACAAGTGGCCAAGGATTTAGGACCCTGCAGCCAAAGTCTCAGAATCTCCGGGTTGGCTCCCCCAAAGTTTTCCATTTCTGTTCTTTGAGAAGCTGACTGAATTGTAGGATTATGCGCAACTTTCCAATTTATCTTTGGCAGTCAGAAAATCCACAATTCCTGGAATTTGTCAAACAGGATTATATAAGACCACAAAGTCTCTGCTGTAGACAAGCTTGTCTAATTGTCTACTTAAGGCGAGTTCCAAACTAACCATTCCCTTGGAAAGAAAGAACAGCATCCCACTGGTTGCAGTGTTGTTTTGAAGACGTGTAGTGCTACGTGTAAAAAACATAACTACAGACTTTTGCAAAACTCAAACCAACCACTTGTTGGGTCACCAGCATTAACATTTTCTGAATTGTTTCCCTGTACGACAATACGCATATGATGTAAATAAAGTCATCTAGGAAATCACTAAACTACCATCCCAGATTTGCATAGGAAAAAGAATGGTGTAAAATTTGGTCTGAAATACTTTCTCCATCTCTACACAGGTTATAGGAACTCAACCTACCTCTAGCTGTTATGAGGTTGTCTGTTAAGATGATGTGTGTTGGGAGGGAAACTGGGGATATTGTTGTGACTGGTTAAGGGATGGGTATTGGAACATTGTATGACTGAAACCCAGTCTTGAACAACTTTGTAAATTTTCAATTAAAAAAAAGATGATGCTTGTGTCTTGCTGTCAGATATTGAATAGACAAGTTGAATCTAAATATGAACACAAGACAGAGACATATCTAAAATGACCATTTGTTGAATATCTTAACAACAATAGGTATTTTCACTTGACTAGACCTGCCTGGAGGAGGTGGAGGAGAAGGAAGAGGAGGAGGAAGAGATGTGCTATAGAGGCAGGCTGGGGGAGGGGGAAGGGAATCTGGGGACGTTGGTGGTGGGAAATGCACACTGTGGAGGGACGGGTGCTGGAACATTGTATGATTGAAACCCAATCATGAACAACTTTGTAAATGCTGTTTTATTATAACATCTCACGGTGTTATAATAAAAATTAAAAAATTAATAAAAAAAGAGTTGATAAATTTCAGTAAAATTAGGAACTATAAGGAGGGTTTTCAGAAACTGAGCTGCCTAGGAGTGGCTGGATCATTCCTAAGACTCATTTCTTATCCATTCTTTCTTCTAAAATACATGGACTTGTTATTATCCTTAAACTTATAAATAAGTGCATATTCTTAATGAGTATTGCATGCTGCCAGGACAACACAGGGAGGTCATATGGACTATATTAATACCATAGCTAGAAAATGGTTGTAGGCACAACATGAGTATTTCATTCATCGTTTTATTGCACGCCCCAAGATGGAACCCAAGGCTGCGGCATGCAAAGCAGGTGTGAATTTCTTTATAGAAACTTATTAGCAAATATTTCCTCCCATTCTATGGATTGTCTGTTCCGTTATGCCGATCATGTTCTCAGATAGGCAGAAGTATTTAATATCGATCTTGTCGTTTAGCCTTTGCTGTCCAAGGTTTCACGCCATGGTTTCTCGCCATTTCCTCAGCCTTAGGGTTAGCACTTAGGTTCTAGCCACTGAGCCATTCTGTGAGATGAGTAGGGTCAAGTCCATCCTTCTGTATGTGGAGACTGAGTCTCCCTGACACCTTCGCTGAAAACTGTCTTTTCTCAATGCAATGTTCTTGGCACCCGTTGAACACTTCATGTTTTAAAAATAGCCTTTTCCCCTTCCTCCTGTCCTGTTAGAGCTCAGACGCTTTAGAATTACAGCTAGGCTCAGAGCCTAAGTAGTGGTTATTAGGGTAATGGGGCGGCCAGACTTTTTATGGAGATTAGGGATAGTTACCTACCTAATCTATATCTGCAGCTATAGTTATATCTCACCCCCAGCGCTGGGTTCATTCGGATTTCTCTCAGTATGTCATGTGTTTGTATCAACTTCAAGTTCACATTCAAACTTCCTGCCTTCAAACTGGTCCACTTTGCTAGTTTAAAAGTTCAATTGTAAGTAAGTGGAAATGAGAGTAAAGTTCCCACCACAGATATTTTTAGTCATTTTTATTAGGAAACTCCCTGCAAAGAGAAATGAGATTAGGCATGATCTTATGTTTTTATAAACAAAGAAAGCGTTTGGTGGAATACAGCTGTCACAGTAAGTAGAGCTGTTTTGCAATGCGTTTGTGTACTTTCAATCCATTCTGCTCATTTAACAGTATCTGTGTTCTGTGGTTACAGTAGTGACACAAAATATGCAAGCTATTTTTAGTGGGAAGATTACGTTCCTAACGGGACGCCTATGATCGATATAAGTAAAGCCTATTGATCTGTGTAGAATAAACTCAATTATTTATATTAAAAGTGGGCACTTAATTCTGCCCAGATGTGACCAGGATCTCAGTTTATGCTCCTACCTCCCAGTGGTCCAGCTCTGCACCAGCCCAGGAGCACAGTTGCCACTGGCTTTACTGAGACCACCAGCGAGCCGACTCTATAGCAGTCGCTTATGCATTTGCATTTCAGAGTTGAGCAACCTGTAAAAGCAAGATTGTTTTCTACTTTTTTCAACTTTACAAACCTTTTAAGAATTTAAAATTAAAAACCTCTTCAGCAGCAGCCTAGAGCAGGTAGGGCATTACCTCGTGTGCTGGTGACCTGGGTTTCATTCCCGGGTCCCATATGGTCCCCGGAGTTTGCCAGGAATGATCCTTGAGCACAGAGCCAGGAGTAACTCTGAGCATTGCTGGTTACTGGTGCCCGCTTGAGCAAATCGATGATGAACGGGAAGACAGTGATACAGTGATACAGTGATACAGTGATTGCTGGTGTGATCCAAAATATAAAACAAATTAAAATTAAACCCTCTTCATCAAATCTTCAAGAATTATTATTTATGGAAGATATATAATTTAAAGCATAAATACTGTATATCACTGCTAGTTCTTAACCTCCTACGCAACAGTTTGAAAGGTGTAAGTGTAGCAGTGGGAAAACAAGGAATTTTAAAGCCAGCAAGCAGAGCTTACATTCCAGAGACCTGCTTCATCGCTATCTGTAATGTCGGGATAACAGTATCTACTGCTCAAATCATTCTAGGAATTAAAAGAGGTGATACAGAGAGTGTGTGACACACTTACACATCAGGAGCTCAATAAATTTCATCCTTCACTTCTTGGTCATTTTGCATCTTACCGTGTCACTGTATTCATTGCTCGTCCTCATGGACAGTCTTTAGCGCAGAGTTTCAGAGTGAAGAATTCAGCCACTGCATTCAACTTAAATTATCAGAAAACAAAGCAGCCTGAGAGTAGGTGCTTGGTTAGTCCAGGACACATGTTTTTGTTCACCATTTGGAAAGGGAATCCTGCTTCTTCAGCTTATTTATAGGTTTGCTGTGCGGTCCGCATGTTTGGGGGAAATAGGGTGCTTTGTGTTTGATTTGATTTTAGTTATGCAGTTCATTTAGAAAATTACAGTGCCCTTAAGAGAGCTCAAAGCTCATAAATTGTGGCGTTTTATCAGAAACACACTATTTTAAAAGTCTAGAAAACACTGAACATCGATTTCTTCCATGTATACATATTTTTAGCCCAAAGCATTGCAAACATTCTCACTTTTGAATAAATGAAAATATTTTTCTCAATAGTCAAGGTAAATTGGAACACATACTTTATGAACCAAGTGAAAAAGCAGCATAACACATACATTTTGGAAGGTTTTAGACAAATCAAAGCGGACTGTGTTTCCCAAGTTAAACCAAGTTTCTCTGAACTGCTAACTTGGGCTCCAGACCAGGCATTGCACTGATCCGTGAGAAATTTAAAGTCATCCTCTTCTTGTTTGGTTTCATCTTTCCACACCAAACCTTTCTATCTGGGCACAGTAATTTGGATAATCGTCCGTGGTCCAAATTATTCATTTTATAAATATTTGCTGGGCAAGTTGAGAAACCGTGCCAGGTCTTACATATACTTACTGACCTAGATGAATGGGGTTTGCAATTCAATGGGAAATAGAATCGATTAAAAAGATCATTTTAAATAGCATGTCATATAAATTTATTAGGGGACTTTGAACAGGGGAAAGACTGAGGAGTTTACCGTCAGCACCGTTATGGTCTCACACTCCCTCTCCATCCGTCCTCACTCCCATGCTCCATCCCGCCTCACAAAAACACTTCCTGGCAGAGGAGAAAGGGGAAGTTTTCAAGGGAATAAACAGTTGCTTAATTCATAAGTGTTTTCCATTTAAAAATCACACCCCGAAGTGGAAATGTAAGAACACAGTTCTCTGCCAAGTTACCAATGTCTAAGTATCAGCCTGACCTCCATCAGATTTGCTCCATTTATTAATCACTTTCTTAACATCTGGCAAGACTTGGTGTTCAAATGAACTTGAGCACAGCCACTTTGAAATCATCTGACTTCTATTTTCTTCTCGTCAATAGTTTTGAAATGATATTATCTGTTAGTGAGTGTTGGTACCTTGTAAATGCTTCTGATATTTCAACACATCCTGCTTCTTTTATCATCAGAGAATGAAACTTTCACAGTGAAGAGTACACAATGCTTCAACTCGAGTAACATACTCACGAAGGCATCACTCCACAGCTTCTCTACAGTGGGAGTCTCTGTAGTGTGACTACAGTGGGAGTCACAGCCATCTGACTTGGTCACTGCTGGCCTCTTTATTAAGTTGGAAGAAGATCCTGGACAGGATGGAAAAAATTGAAGTTTCTGAAGAAAAGGAGAGGTGGGCACTGTGGTATGAACTCAGAGAATTGGGAGAGCCTGGAAAGGACACGGAGGATTTCAGCCGCTGAGATTATTAGTTTGATATTCCAGTACAACAGTAAACCCTTAAGAGCCTCCAGAAATTAAAAATGCTATCTTTTTATTTCCTTTTTTTCTTTTTGGGTCACACTTGGTAATGGTCAGGGGTTGCTCCAGGCTCTGCACTCAGGAATTACTCCTGGCGATGCTCAGGGGACCATATGGGATGCCGGGGATCGAACCTGGGGCTGGCCGCATGCAAGGCATTTGCCCTACCTGCTGTGCTATTGCTCTGACCCCAACAATGCTATCTAAAGTTGCTTCATGAAGGGTGGATCACAATCAGACAGGAATGGTGACTGAAGACATGCCCTTCTGTCTGTTTTGGGAAGACAGTTTGGTACTCTTTCTCTGAGGAACAAAGATGTGCCTTGCACTGATGAGCCATGAGGACATCTTGCTCCATGAAGTCACCACGATGGTCACTTCTTTCATGGGGACTTGCTAGTGGCCATGCTCTGTGGATATGTGATGACATGCTCTGTGGTGGTGGGAGCTAAATTGGGGCAAGAATATAATGGAGATAACATGAAAAGGGGATACAAATAAGACTTTGCTATTGGATAACTCATTTTCTTTGAGCCCAATATTTACTGATTATTGCGATAAGTTTAAACACTGTACTAGATGCTGACGTCACATGATCAGTGAACTCTGTGCATAATGCTAAGGTTGCCCTTGCAAATGTCTGAAAGGAAAAGAGAACAACTAGTTAGATACCTAGAATTCTTGGTTCACTTCAGATGGTTTGTGGAGCCTTTTGTAGACTATAAGTAGTAACAGAAACTGATCTGGTTATGGTGAGCATTATGATCCTGCAACTCAGTTTTCCTGATGTTTTACAAGAAGTTTTTGATGTTTTTTGACACCGGAGGGGGAAAAAACCTGATGTTTTTGACACCAGAGAAGAACTGTTCCTAGGAACATGTGATGAAAGAGGTGTTGGTGGCATCGGTGTCCTTGTCAACATGAACATGGCCTTGAAATTGATTCATTTGAATGCCTAACAAACCAGATAGGATGATTACACTTGAAGAGATGTGGCCCACTGCCAGCAATTTCTATCTTCATTGCCAATGCACCAACATCCACATACAAGGAAGAAGAAATTGAGAAATTCTACATGGAACTGGAGGAGTTCTATAAAAAAGATCACACCTTCTACAAGATCATAGTCGGTGATTTTTAATGCCAAGATAGGACTGAGAAGATCGGCAGAAGAACTCCACATCGGGACCCATGGCCTAGAATGGAACGATCAGCGTGAGAGATCTGAGTTCATCATGTACACCAAGACCATTCATGGGAACTCACAGTTCCAGAAGGCTGAAGCGAAACGTTGGACATGAAAATCTTCTGGTGGACAGTTCCACAATGAAATTGACCACATCATCTTCAATTGACAGTTTTTCCTGACCAATGTTGTTGTCGTCCCAAAATTCCAAACAGGATTGGACCACTGTCTCCTTTGTGCAAAAATTCTACTTCCATAACGGGGAGAAGAGGATGCAAAGTTTAAGAAGAGAACTCCCAGAGCGACCACCAACTGGGAACTCTTTGGCACCATTGTGGCAACATGGGAAGATACCATCGTTGACGACATCGATGAAGAATACAACTGACTGGTTCAGCACCTCCATGATTGTGTAAAGAATGACGAGAGAAAGCCACAAAAGGACGCCTGTCTTCAAAAACTCTCAAGCTCATTTGCCAACATGGCAAGGCACGAGCCTCAGGGGACCAAATGCTAACATCCAAGCTTGCAAAGCAGTGCAGAGAAGCGATAAAGGAAGACCTCAAAGAGAGAAGAGCAGAAATACTGGAAGATGCAGCAGAAGCCAGGAAAAGCATTTGCAACGCCCTCCTGTCTTTCGCCAACTATAAGACTGCCCTCTGATGTCCTCATGGATCTATCACATCTTCCAGAAAGGCAATGGAGAAGATTATCCATGACTTCTACTCAGATCTCTTTGATAGCCACGTCCACCTACCCACATACCAAATTCCTCAAGATGAATATGTCATTCCCAAAGTTCTCCCTTCTGAAATCCGACATGCCATTTTGTAGGTAAAGAAGGGAACAGCACCAGGCCCAGACAAAGTCAGACCCGAACACCTGAAGAATCTGCCGTCAGTACTCATCAATACACTAGCTCGGCTCTTCACACGCTACCTGTCTGAATGCAAGGTGCCCTCCCAATGTAAAACCAGCAGGACAGTTCTACTGTTCAAGAAGGGAGACATCCACGACATTGGCAACTATCGCCCCATCTGCCTGTTATCTGTCATCTACAAGCTGTTCACTCGAGTAATCCTGAACAGGATTGGTAGAAGAACATTAGATGAAGGACAACTATGCGAGCAAACTGGCTTCCGAAAAGGATTCAGCAACAATCGACCATATCCACATGGTAACCAAGTTCACTGAGGTTTGTAGGGGAGTTCAAGATGCCGCTCTGTCTCACGTTCATTGATTGAAAGAAAGCCTTTGATTCTGTGGAGACTGAAGCGGTCATCGAAGCCCTAGCCAAACAGGGCGTTCAAACTCAATACATCAAGACCCTTCCTGAGCTGTATTACGGATTCACCACCAGGATCTCACCATTCTACAAAGAAGTGATCATTTATGTCAACAGAGGGGTTCGCCCAAAACTCTTCAGCGCCACCCTCGAGAACATCATGCGACAGTTAGGATGGGAAGGAATGGGAGTGAAGATAGACTGTTGCCAACTACACCACCTCCGCTCCGCTGATGACATCGTTCTAATAACACCAAACATTAGCCAAGTGGCACAAATGCTGACTAATTTTGACTGAGAATGTGAAAAGATAGGTCTACAGCTGAATCTCAACAAAACTATGTTCATGAAAAATGAACTGTTCCAGAGGCCCCATTCACTCTCAATGGAATAAACATCTCTGAATGCAGCAGTTATGTGTACCTAGGTCGAGAAGTCAACTTGATGAAAGATCTAAAACCTGAGCTGCGCAGGAGGAAGAGAGCAGCATGTAATGCCTTCAAAAACATCAAAGAAACAGCTAAAAAGACAAAGAACCTCCGGTTCCAGGCACATCTCTTCGATTCCACCATTCTCCCTGCACTAACATACGCCTCAGAGGCTTGGGCGCGAATGAAAACAGGATGAGAACGCTATTCGGGTCTCCCAAAGAGGAATCGAAAGAGCTATGCTTGGAATATCATGCCTCACTCAAGTGAAAGAAGGAATCTGGAGCTCCGACCTCCGTTGCTGTTCCAGAGTAAGGGTCGCTGTCTCATTTGCCAAGGCATCGAAAATCAGATGAACTGGACATGTAATGCGATTTGGAGACAACCGCAGGACTAGAGCGGTTACCGACTGGATCCCACGGGATGTCAAAGATCACGTGGCTGCCCACCTACAAGATGGTCAGACTTCTTTGTCAAGAACCTGAACAAACGGCTTGAGGCTTTTCGTATTCCTGAAGCAAGCAGATGCCATTGGGCTACACTGGCACATGATAGGGTCAAATGGAAATGTTACTGGTGCCTGCTTGAGCAAATTGATGAATAACGGGATGTCAAGTGATCAAGTGATTCGCAACAAGAGTTTTCTCAATTAGTATCAAAGCACAGGAAATTTCTCCAGCTGCTTCTGTTCTTTTGGGAACTGTGTTTGGATCTATCTTGCCTTCTATTCCTTGGCCTCCCAATTACCTCTCATTTATGGGTGTCAGATAGAAACTGATAAATGGCTTAAGGCTTATTCCTCCTAGGAATTGGGTTTAAAAATAGCTTTTAACACAAAGTTTCTTATATTTCAGAAGCAATGCTTCATAATAACCCACCATGGAGGAGGAGGGCAGAGATAGCACAGGGATAAGGCACACTCTGGCTCCAATCCCCAGCACTGCCTAGCAGCACCAGGAATGATCCCTGAGCACCACTAGGTGTGAACCCCCAAAATCTATAGTGGTATTATTTCAAAATGTGTATCAGTGGTGGATATATTTGGAGAAAGTTCTAAGCCCAAGTTTTTGAATATGCCTTAGCTAGTTTATGAACAAATCTTCTCCATGGATAATCTTGGAAATAAGCGACCTCACTAGAAATGCCTCTGTTCCAGATGAGTGGAGCGGAAGAGAGTAGAGTGATTTCACAAAAAAAGAAGTCAAGACTAGCCACACCCACATCCCAGGGCCACACCCACATCCCAAGGCCACACCCACACCCCAAGGCCACACCCACATCCCAAGGTCACACCCGCATCCCAGGTCCACACCCACATCCCAGGGCCACACCCACATCCCAGGGCCACACCCACATCCCTTGGCTGCAGCCGTGAAAACTCAGCCTAGTTTACAGATTCACAATATCGGAAGAGAAGCAAGCCAAGCCACAGAAATCCATGGTAAACTGGTCTTTCGGCTGAAAACTCTGAGGTACCCTCTGGAGGGTGAGCAGAGTCCCCGCCTTGCTGAAGCCCTGGAAGCTGCACCCACAGACCACAGCTGCCACAATGCCAATGACCCAACTCCATTGCTTCATGACTAATCTCTACAGAGATGCCAAACTGATAAAAAATTCCAGCTACACTGGTTCTCAGGTAGAAAACTCCGGGGTCTTCTAGGACTAGGGGTGGGGAGACTAGCCTCACCCCCTGTATTACTAGAACCCAAAAAGTTAACCCACACACCACAGTTGTTGTCATGTAAACTGATTAACCGAGCTTACAGTTCTTGGAGTTTCTAGAGCACACAGTCACATTCAGGCCACACAACTCCAAATGCCACAGTAAGGATATCCCAGTAGGAATACACCAAGTTATATGGCAAAATAACACAGAAATCAACTAAGGTCACAAACAGACCTTAGCTGCCTCCTGCAGGCCATTTTGTAGATAGGTGTAGGACAGTTTGAATGTGGCAGTATATCTTACCATGTGTTCTATGTGAGCTGGTATAAATATTTTCTCTATGTTGCCACAATTATCATGGGACTAGATAGATCTTACTAGTATATTTACCTGGCCACGTTGGATCTCTAAGTAATTAGAACAGAGATTTTGGAGATTTTCCTTGGATGCAAATGCTGTTTGCATCCAAGCAAGCATGCATGGCTCTCTAGTAAGTCTAAAGGATAACATACAAAACAACTATGAAGAAGAGATGAGACTCTTGTGAAGGCTTGGAGAAATATATACCTAGCTGTGGAATATCCATTGGTACAGATGCATGCCTTTGTATTCTGAGGTACAGTTCATCTCAGATGCCCTACCACTCTACCCTGCAGGGGCTCTTCCATGGCAGAACTTGGCTGGGCAGCATTAACATGTCAAAGGACCTAGGTTAGGTCCTTGGAGAGTTACCCAGGGGGAACTGACCCCAACTGCTTCCTGTTGATATGGGTGGTCTGTGTTTAAGGGATATAAAAACTGTAGCCTGCTTTCTTCTCTCTCTATCTCCCTTTGCCCTTGGTCATTTTCCCCTCTCCTCTCTGTTCTCTCTGCTGGGCCTTAACACGTGGTGGCTGCCATCTTGGCCTAGGATTCTAAATCGGGGCCCAGCCAGGAACCCTAAGTCTGGGGTTTTCCTATTGCTGATTTGTATACCAGAGCAAGTGTGAGTAAAGCCTCTTGAAACTTTGCTGGATTCTCCTGTCTTTCTCTGTCCGCTGGCTGTCAGTCCCCTGGGGCAGAGGGGATTCCTACACCCTGCTCCTGGATTTTTTTGGGGTGCCCAGCATACCCTGGCAAAGAGGTTTGCAGAATTATCATCTAACTTTGGGGAAGTACTGGGAACTCTGAAAGAAAGGCTCCTCCTTTCATACAAAGTGTAAAAATGATTGATTTAAGCTGACAGTTGTGGCTACTTAAAGGAACTGGAGCACCATACCCACATCCTGGGACCAAGGAGCAGTTGGGGTGATGGACCTTCAGTTCCAGTGAGCAAACCCTCCCCATCCTGAGCTGCAAGCAGCATGGAGCTGTCTTGGGGCATCCCAACTTGCTAGAGCCCTCCAGACTTTTAAATGTTCTAGAGTTTCACATTCTTCTGTTTCTTCCTGCCCCAGTGAGGAAGATAAAACCTTACCATTAAGTTCTCTTTTTGGACTCTTAGGGTTTTCCTAGACACTCCAGTAAAATGGCCTTGTCTGAGACTGCTGGGTTCCCTGACAATATCCAGGAGCAGGGTCTAGGGATCCCCTTCTGCCCCAGAGGGACAGGTGGCTGGGGGACAAAGAAAGAAGCAAGAATCCAGCAGAGTTTCAAAGGCTTTACTCACACTTGTTATGGTATCCCATCCAACAATAGGAAAACACCAGACTATAGGTTCCTAGCTGGACCCTGGCCATGTGTAGGTTTAGAATCCTAGGCCAAGATGGCCATTACCAAGTGCTGGGGCCAAATATGGAAGAGAATGGAGAGAAGGAGAGTAGAAGCAGAGGGCCAAGAGGAAGAGGGGAAGAAAAGGCACAGAAGAAAGCAGGCTACAGCTTTTATAACTTTTCAGCCCTGACCAGAGAAAAACAGCATTTCTCTCTGGTCCATTATAACTAGATTATACTTAGAGATTAAATGTGGCCAGGTAAATATACTTTTTGAAAGAAAGAAAGAAAGAAAGAAAGAAAGAAAGAAAGAAAGAAAGAAAGAAAGAAAGAAAGAAAGAAAGAAAGAGAGATAGAAAGAGAGATAGAAAGAGAAAGAGACAAAGAAAGAGAGAAAAGAGGAAAAAGAAAGAGGGAGAGAAAAAGAAAGAGAAGGAGAAAGAGAAAGAAAGAGACAAAGAAAGAGAAAGAAAGGGAGAAAGAGAGGGAAAGAAATGAAAGAAAAAAAGAGAAAAGAGGGAGAGAAAGAAAGAAAAAGAGTGAGGTCGGGAGGGGGGAAGGAAGGGAGGAAGGAAGAAAGGAAGGAAGGATAGAAGGAAGGAAGGATAGATGGAAGGGAGGAAAGGAAGGAAAAGGATAGAAGGAAGGAAGGATAGAAGAAAGGAAGGATAGAAGGAAGGGAGGAAGGAAGGAAGGGAAGGAGGATAAGAGGCTGCTTTATTTTTTAAATTTTTTTATTATACCACCGTGAAACATACAATTACAAAGGTGTTCATAATTGGTTCTTGGTAATACAGTATTCCAGCACCCATCCCTCCACCAGTGCCCCATTTCCACCACCAATGTACCCCACCCCTTCCGCCCACCCCCATCTGCCTTGATAGCAGGTAGCCCCGTTTCCACTTTCTCTCTCTGTCTCTGCATCTCTCTCCCTCTTATTTTACACATTGTGGCTAGCCCTGCAGATATTTAGAGTTTATCACTTAAGTCTCTTTGTGTATATTCAATGGTGAGTTTTTAATCTGCCATTACCATTTCCCACATTTAGTAAAACACTGGTATCTATTTATGTCGTATTAATGAATGCAGTCATTCTATATCTGTCCTTTTCCTTCTGACTAATTTCACTCAGCATAATAGTCTCCATGTCCATCCATTTGCAGGTAAATTTCATAATTTCATCTTTTCTGACAGCCGCATAGTATTCCATAGTGTAGATGAACCACAGTTTCTTTAGCCAGTCCTCTGTTCTCGGGCATTTAGGTTGTTTCCAGATTCTAGCTATAGTGAATAGTGCAGAGATGAATAAAGAAGTACAGATAGTGTTTCTGCTATGCGTTTTCCGGTCTCTCGGGTATATTCCCAGGAGTGCTATTGCTGGATCAAATGGGAGCTCAATATCTAGTTTTCGGAGGAATGCCCATATTGTTTTCCAATGCTTTATTTTTTTTAATTAAACATTTTATTATACCACCGTGAGATATACAATTACAAGGTTGTTCATGTTTGGAG
Source organism: Cryptotis parvus (assembly GCA_021461705.1). Lineage (NCBI taxonomy): Eukaryota > Metazoa > Chordata > Mammalia > Eulipotyphla > Soricidae > Cryptotis > Cryptotis parvus. Next base: position 18,821 of record JAJIBD010026240.1, read on the forward strand.
GTTTCGGTCACATAGTGTACCAGCACCCGCCCTCCACCAGTGCCCATTTCCCACCACCAATGTCCCCAATTCCCTCCCCCTCCCATAGCCTGCCTAAATGGCAGGTTCTTTATCTCTTTTCTCTCTCCCTCTCCCTCTTTTCCTTCTCTTACACATTGTGGGTTGCACTACATACACTTAGAAGCCATCATGTGCATTTTTTTTGCCTGTATTTAATGCTGAGTTCTATGTTGGTATCAGCCCTTTCGACATTTATTCACACATGTTCCCTTCTCTGTCTTACCTAACCTCTGACTCCCTCACTTTTGCGGTAATTTCCACTTTTTGGTAAGACCACCTGATATATTTATGTCATGCAAATAAATGCAGTCATTCTATGTCTCTCTCTTTCCTTCTGACTAATTTCACTCAACATGATCCTTTCCATGTCCATCCATTTATAGGCAAATTTCATAACTTCATTTTTCCTAACAGCTGCATAGTATTCCATCGTGTAGATGTACCACAGTTTCTTTATCCAGTCATCAGTTCTCAGGCATACTGGTTGTTTCCAGGTTCTGGCTATTGTGAATAGTGCGGATTGTGTTTCCCGCTGTGTGTTTTGGCTTCCCAGGGTATATTCCCAGGAGTGGTATGGCTGGGTCAAAAGGGAGCTCAATTTCTAGTCTTTGGAGGAATGTCCATATTGTTTTCCAGAAAGGTTGTACAAGTCGAATTCCCACCAACAATGTATGAGAGTCCCCTTTTCCTCGCATCCATGCCAGCACTTGTTGCTTGTTGTGATGTCACCATTTTCATTTCTGATCTGTTTATTTGGGTTCTCTCTTTCCCTGTCCTTACAAGTCTTGCCAGTGGCTTGTCGATCTTGTTTAATTTTTCAAAGGACCAGCTCTTGGTTTCATTAATCTTTCAGATTTTTTTTGGTTTCCAGCTCTTTGATTTCCTCCCTAAGTTTTATTATTTCCTTCCTTCTGCCTGGGTTGGGCTTCTTTTGTTGGTCTTTTTTCTAATATTTTCAGCTGTGTGGTCAGGTTATTTATGTGGGCCTTTTCTTCTTTCCTTATGAATGCTTGCAGAGCTATGAACTTTATTTTTATCACAGCTTTTGCTGTGTCCCACAAGTTCTGATAGTTGGTATCTTTATTGTCATTTGTTTCTAGGAATTTTTTGGATTTCCTGTTTGATTTCTTCTATGACCCATTTGTTGTTCAGCAGTGAGCTGTTCAGTTTCCAGGTGTTTGGTTTGACTCCCTGCTTCTGTGTATGGTTAACTACTATTTTCAGTGAATCATGATCTGAAGAAATAGTTGACACAATTTCTATCTTTTTTATTTTGTTGAGGTATGCTTTGTGGCTCAGTATATGGTCTATCTTGGAGAATGTTCCATGTGCACTGGAAAAAATGTTATTCAGCATTTTTTGGGATGAAAAGCCCTGTATATATCAACCAGCTTTCTTTCTTCCATTTCTTCCTTCAGGTCCAGTATTTCCCAGGTGAGTTTCAGTCTCGTCGATCTATCCATAGTTGATAAGGCAGTGTTGGAAGTCTCTGACTATTATTGTGCTACTGTTAATGTCTTCTTTGAGGTCTATTAATAGTCGTTTTAAGTATTTTGCTGGCCTCTCATTTGGTGCATATATGTTTAGTAGTGTGATTTCTTCCTGGTATACATACCCCTTAATTATTAAGAAATGGCCTTCATTGTCCCTTTTAACCTTTTTTCAGCCTGAAGTCTATATTGTCAGATCCGAGTATGGCCACACCACGTCTTTTTGGAGGAGTTGTTTGCGTGGAGAATGGTCTTCCATCCTTTGACTTTGAGTCTGTGTTTGCTCTGATTATTCAGATGTGTTTCTTGTAGGCAGCAGAATGTTGCATTCAGTTTTTAATCCATTTTGCCACCCCTGTGTCTTTTAATTGGTGCATTTAGACCGTTGACGTTGAGAGAGATTATTGTCATTGGATTTTGTGCCATCTTTCTGTTTAAACTTGTTGTGGTTTTTGGGTTGTCTTATTTTACAATAGATCCTTCAATTCTTTTAAAGTTGGTTTTGAGTCTATGAATTTCCTGAGTTGTTGTTTATCCATGAAGTTGTGTATCTTTCCTTCGCATCTGAAAGTAAGTCTAGCTGGGTAAAGAATTCTTGGCGAGGCCTGGAGTTCATTGAGTCTTTTCACAATATCCCACCATTGTTTTCGGGCTTGGAGTGTTTCATCTGAGAAGTCTGCTGTAAATCTCAGGGGTGCTCCTTTGTATGTGATTTCCTTCTTTGATCTTGCTGCTTTCAGCATTCTATCTCTGTCTATCGTTTTTGTCATTTTAATAAGGATGTGTCTTGGAGTATTCTTACTGGGGTTTCTTTTAGCTGGTATCGTGCGGGCCTCCTGTATCTGGGAGCATGCTTTCTTCAGTTCGGGGAACTTCTCAGCGATGATGGCTTTGACAGTTTCCTCTTCATCTGGGTTTTCTTCTTGCCCTTCTGGGACCCCAATGATGCGTATGTTGTTTCTTTTGGCTTCATCCCGATTTTCTCTGGTAGTCTGTTCGTTGATTGTGAGTCTTTTTTTCCATCTTCTGGTGTTGTCTACAGAATCTCTGAACCTCGTCTTGAGATCACTAATTCTTTCTTCAGTAGTGTTACTCTTCTTTGGAGGCCTTCCCCTGTGTTTTTCAGTTCACTTACCTCATTTTTAATATCTGTCATTTCTGCTTGTACTTTGGTCTGAAATTTACTCAATTCTGCTCTTATGTCCTCCTGTATTTTATTGACTTCATATTCCATTGTTTCTTTGAGTTCCTTGTGAATGTTTAACAGTTCCTTCCAAAATTCCTTTTCAGAGAGGTTATATAGCTCATCGTTATTGCTTGACTCATCTGTATTAGTGACTTCAATTGTAGAGCTTGAAGGAATTCTGCGTTGCTTTACCATAATGACTATTGTAGGTTGAAAATGTGTGTTCTGAAGAGGCTGCTTTAGCTTCAAAAGTTAAGTTATGGTAAAACCTTGGTTCCTAACTCACTGGTCAGCTTGATTCTGTTCGTAGGCCCATGATGTTCTTAGAGGAGAATCAATTCCTCCCATTCTTTCACTCTCATAAGACCTTGTTTTATTCTACTGCAGACTTTGTTTTGTTTATACACTACAATTGTTTGAGGTGTTTATGGAAAGTCTTTACGTGCCTGAATACAGTGGGCACATGGTGAATTGGAATATTTGTGGTCTTTTTTTTTAACTGTCTCAATGTGGTTTATATTATAAAAATTCCAACCCACATTCTGATCTTCCAACTCAAGGTACTGTTTAAATTATTTTCCATACTAATTCAGCCACGATGTTAATTAATGAGAAAAGATATCATGACCTCCAGATTTTATCTTTATTTGTGTTTGTTCTAGAAGGAAAATATTAATGTGTCATAAGGTAAAAATAATTACACTACATAAAAATCAAAGTTTAAAATACAAAGCTGTAAAAATTTGGTATCTATGGGCCAAATATTTAGATATTTTAATTATTATTGCAATCTCAGCCTACAGTCACTTCTAGAGCTGAATCATTCTTTTGAAATGCAAATTTGAACAAATGTAACTCAACTTTTTTTTTTTTTTTTTTGGGTCACACCCGGCAATGTTCAGGTGTTTCTTCTGGCTCTGCACTCAGGAATTACTCCGGCGGTGCTCCGGGGACCATATAGGATGCCTGGGATCAAACCCGACCGGCACAGGCTGGCCACGTGCAAGGCAAATGTCCTATTCACTGGGCTATTGCTCCGGCCCAAAAACTCAATTTTTTTAAAGCAATAAAAGTTTTTGTTTTTTAAACAAATATTAGCATTCCATTTTTTTTCCCTCTAGCACACATGTCTGAAACTTTTTTAGAGATCTCTTTTCCTTATTCTTGGCATAACTGTCACCAAACACAGGCTGGTGTGCGTCACTTGCGGACAATATTCAAGAAACAAAAAGCGAAGCAAGAAAACCTGGTGTGTCCACGCACCAAGCAGCCTGAGATGGTACATTCATGCCCTCAAAGACTATCTTGTCTGCATTAGTCATAAAAAGGAATTTTGTAGAGAAAGAGAAGAGAGGAAGCAAATGTTGAGAAACTGGGACACAGACCACTGGGTGACAGAGTGATCTACAAAGCCACTCAGGGGTACTCTTGGACGTAACTGAAGCAGGTGGGCAGGTAGATAGGGAAGGGCCCCATGAGATCTTGGGAAGTAATAAAACCAGCAGACAGGTGCCAGGACCCACTTTGCCGACACAGAAACTAAGGCCTGATAAGATGTTTACCTGGAGCCGTCACAGACCCAGAGAGATGGTTGGGCCCGCTGGAGAGAAAATCTAGCAGGATCATGGACCAGAAAAGAAATATCAAAGAAGACTAACAACCGCCCCCCAACCCTTGGCAATCACCCTAGCAAGGGACTCTAACTTAGGTAGAAAGTGTCATGTGGGGCAGGCGAGGAGAAAAGCGTGTATAAGCTAACATGAGCAAAGGAAGAGCGCCAGTTAGGTGGCTTGGGCACATGGCGCTTCAACACAGTCACCCGAGTCTCCGCTCTTGAGATGTACTTTCATGCTTTTGTGCTGGGGCGTTCACTGTGGCTCTCTGCGCCTTTGGAAAAGCCCGGATTCCCTTAAGCACCTCTCTCTCTCTCTCTCTCTCTCTGTCTCTCTCTGTCTCTGTCTCTGTCTCTCTCTCTGTCTCTCTCTCTCTGTCTCTCTCTGTCTCTCTGTCTCTCTGTCTCTCTGTCTCTGTCTCTGTCTCTCTCTCTCTCTCTCTCTGTCTCTCTCCCTCCCTCCCTCTCTCTCTCTCTCTCTCTCTCTCTCTCTCTCTCTCTCTCTCTCTCTCTCTCTCTCTCTCCTCTCCAGCTTCCCCTTCCTCAAAACTTCCGGATAAAACTTGTGTCTGCTTCACTGCTCATTTCCTCCTGAAATTCTTTTCTGAGACAAAGATGTGGACCCCAAGGCCTAGGTAAGGTCTAGAACTGACTTCCTTTCCTGCAAGGAGCGGGCCTTTCCTCCCTTTAGCCAGAGTCCACTGCTCCCTGAGAGGTCCTATGGTGGGGATCGGCTCTGGGCCTGCGCAGATCAGGTGGACATCAGGTGTGGTTGATGGCAGTTCCTGGGGCTGGCGGCATGTGGACGTCTGTGCTGTGGAGGAGCTTTATCATTCCGGCACAGACTTCGTCGGTCCTAGACTTCCCTAGTCACAGGCCCCTTTCTCCAGGTGCCTGTTGTCTCCTCCCACTTCACAGAAGTCTCGCCACATCAGATTCCTCGTTTCTCCCTGTGGGTCAGAGCCTGTCCCAGGACAGTGCACTTGGTTGACTGTGGCTGAACTATTCATGGGCCCTAAAGCCTTCTCGTGTGGCAGTTGGAGGGACGTGGCAACCTGCTCTGAACCCACCAGGGTCCTCAAGGGGACTCGTATTTGGGTATTAGGAATTAAGGCCAATCTTAAGGCAATTGAAGCTAAAATGACAGAGCCCAGTTTGGGGGACTAATCACTTGGTTTTTCAGGGTTAAAAACATCCTGGGGTGCTGGGGCAATAGCACAACAGGGAGGGCATTTGCCTCCCTTGCACGCAGCTGGACTCCATCCCCAAGCATCCCATATGGTCCCGAGAGCAACGCCAGGAGTAATTTCTGAGTGTAGTGCCAGGAGTAATCCCTGAGCATTGCTAGGTGTGACCCAAAAAAGCCAAAATAAAAATGAAATGTCTTGGGTTCTTGATCCTTTAGGAGCTGTCTTGCCACCCTGTCAGCAGATAGACTGGCACCTTTTAAACATATCATCAACTTAATTTTTGCTGTGTTTACTCTTAAAGAATTTCAGGAGGAAATGAGCAGTGAAGCAGACACAAGTTTTATTAATTCCTAAAATGGTATTGTTTCTGAGATTCTAGACAAAGCCTCAGCAATCCAACCAGTTCACAAATCATTATAGATTTATTCAAGGATTAATACATGTCATATGTGCATGGCCACAATGGGTGTTTTTATATAGAAAGAGAAGAGAATGGGGAAGCTCGTTTAGAATTTAATTGTTTCATTTTAAACATGCATGTCTCTAATTTATAAAATTAACATTACTGGTGCCCGCTCTCATTTATAAAAATCATGTTAACATTTTTTCTTACTATTAATGTTTGTTTGAATTAACTATATT
>JAJIBD010026240.1:30000-105958 GCA_021461705.1 Cryptotis parvus
CCAGATATAAATAAAGTTTGTGTTTTTATATGTTCATTTAATTGAGATTCATAGATCAGTCTTTGAGTGAAAAGTTACCAATTATAGGTTACGATTCAAACTTATATCTGCATGTTTAACTTGGGGGTTATAAAAATGCATATTCTACACAAAGAGACTTAAGTGATAACTCTTAAAGAGACTTAAGTGATAATATCTGAAGGGCTAGTCACAATGTATAAAAAAAAAAAGGAGAGAGATGCAGAGACAGAGAGAAAGAGACAAAGAGAGAAAGAGAGGAAACGGGGCTACCTGCTATTGAGGCAGCCTGGGGGTTGGTGGGAGGGGTGGGGTACATTGGTGGTAGAAATGGGACACTGGTGGAGGGATGGGTGCTGGAATACTGTATTACCAAGAACCAATTATGAACACCTTTGTAATTGTATGTCTCACGGTGGTAAAATAAAAAATTAAAAAAATTAAAATGCATATTATTTAATTGGATAAAGGTGATTTTTCCAAAATGCTCTCTTCTTTCAAAAAGAAAGATGTATTTCCTTTCAGCATGGAAAAACTGCCAGAATGTATAATTTAGAGCACCAAAATCTCCTGGTAAACAGGCTCCTTCACAACTAGGCCTGGGGACTGAAAATCCTAACATAGTTTATGAATAGAAACTATGAATATAAGCTTGCTTGCTTGCTTACTTGCTTTCTTTCTCATTCTTTCTTTCTCTCTCTCTTTTCTTTTTCTTTCTTTCTTTCTTTCTTTCTTTCTTTCTTTCTTTCTTTCTTTCTTTCTTTCTTTCTTTCTTTCTTTTCTTTCTTTCTTTCTTTCTCTCTCTTTCTTTCTTTCTTTCATTTCTGTCAGCTTGTTAGTATTCTTATCTGGTGAGACATCATTCTTTTTATTTTCTGTTTCTCTCTACTAGTGAATTCATTCATAAATTATAATGGTACTCAAAATAGCAAAGAACATGAAAATTATCAAATTAATATTTATCAGCCAAATATATCAGAAGATGCATCAGTTTTTTCATACATCTAACACAAATGTCTAAAATACACAAGTGAGAAGTTTCTCTTCACTGTGTGTTGTTTCAATGTAATGGACACTTATTTGCTCACAGGTGTGCCAGAAGGCTCATTTGCACTGTCCAACATATAAAATTAGAAAGAAATAAAATATAACTGATAAGCAGCTATCTTATGGTCAATCTTTGGTACAGCTTGTTTATACTGAAAAAATAAATCAAGAAGAATTAAGTTTTGATTTGTTGTTTTGTTGTTGGGTAGTTTACTGTGTTATTAAACTCACATGTTCAGGTCATGGGACATTATTCTCATACTTTCCTTTAACTCTTTAAACCTTACGCTTGGCATAATACATTTTCTTGGGCAATTTATAAGGTTGACTTTTATTTCTTTACTGAGTCCAAGGTCTGATCCTCAGCCAGAGTTCTACTGTTCTCTCTTCCAAACACCTAATTCTTCTGGCCTCAAATATCTCATAATCTTTATTGAACTCTGTGTATTTGAAATAATGCACCGTGACAGGTGACTCCCAGCTCTAACGTGCAGCTGTTCTTTCCATTGGTTCTTATCATTGCGATTTGTGTCATGACTTCCATGAATCAATTCTACAAACTGCGTTTCCTGTTGCATGAGTCCACTACAGTCTCTGCTGAGTTAACACAGAGGCAGCTCAGAGACCGAGCCAGTTGTTTCCCAGCCATTGCTATGAACCTCCTGCTATGATGGGCTTGTCCTTACTTTCCTGGAAGATGGAGTGTCCTCGTGCCTAAGCTGTAGACTTCCGCTGTGGAGACCAGCCCCCTAGGTGGGAACAAGGCAAGTAGTTTGAGGGTCTCTGGTCTTCCTGGTCCTCAACACAGCAGCTCACCTGTCAGCAACTGGACCCAAGAAAGCATCTGAGCTTTCCTGTCTCCTCCACCTGTTAGAAAATCACCACAGATGTGTTTCAGCAAAGTCCCAGGGGAAGGTGTTTGCGCTGGAAGATCTTGAAGGCTCTCAGATGAAGAGGAGGGCTGGGCAGAGGCTTCCTGAGGGTTAGAGATATTTAAGTGCTGGTGGTTGGGGAGTTGTACACCTTCCCCAGAGGCTGTGGGCTGCCTTTCTTGCCACAGCGACCCAAATTGTAGACTTGGCATAGGAAAAGTTAACACGCCAGGAATCTTACCAAGATGTAAATGTGTATATTGCAAGCCACAATGTGCAAAAGAAGGGGGAGAGAGAGAGAGACAGAAAGAGAGAGAGCGAGAGAGAAGAGGAAGGGAGGGCTGGGTGCAGGGAATCTAGGGACACTGGTGGTGGGAAATGTGTACTAGTGGAGGGATGGGTGCTGGAACATTGTATGACTGAAACCCAATCATGAGCACCTTTGTAATTGCATGTCGCAGGTGATACAATAATATTTTAAAAAGATGTAGCCATTTTTCTTGAGTACAAACGCCTTGAATTGCGCAATCCACTGAGTAATTTCTAGAACACTGAAAAGTTTACTTTGACAATTTCACCAAGAACATATTTCTGAGGTCTGTACTGCATAATCCTGGGAATGTTGCTAAATCGGAACACAGAACATTTAAAATAATGATTTGTAGACCTAGAAAAATACAAGGAAAGGAGAAAGTAATGTTGTAGCCAGGGACTTCCATGTAGATATAAAGGTCAGAAAAACAAACTCTCAACTGCAGAGCGACCCTTGTGCCCATGGCAGAGGGTCGGAACAGCATGGCGTGGGCAGGGGGCCTTGCTAGGCCATGCAGATCAAAGGCACAGGGTCCAGGTGAGCGTGGCTACCTCCTATAGTAACCCACTGATCTGGAGGTTTCCAGAAGCCACAGGAAGCCACCTCTTTCCTCTCTGATCAAGACCTGGCCTTGTTAGCCGGCAGCAGACACGTTTGACCAGTTGCCCCAACCTTGTTCTTCTTTATTCAGGGAATCTTGTCTTTATCAAAACACATGTTCATTTATCCAAGAGTCTTCACTCTTTTCTAATGTTCATCTGATATTTTTCTAAGTGTGTACACTTCACTTATTTTTGATATTTTGCACCTTAGGTATGTTGGGTTACAGTTGTGAATTTTCTGTTAAATGACAGAATCGGTCGCTTAGATGAACTTCTCTTGGGAACTGGCAGGCTGGGCGAGAGGGACAGTTCAAAGGACACAGGAACCCCGAGTTGGAGGCTTCAAGCATCAGACCTGAGTGCCACAGCGGCAATAGCCCTGTCGGGTGATGTCATTCGCCTTGTATCCCTAGAGCTGGTGGGGGGGAGGGAGCACTCAGCTTGGTGGTCAGTGGGGGAGCACTCAGGAGGAAGGGCCAGGGGACTCAGGGAAGGCCGCCCAGTGCCAATCTAGGGAACGCAGATGCCCTTCTCCTGTGGCACAGACTGGACCGGGGCTGAAGCCCCTTTGACATTTGTGGAAAGTGCGTGTGTTGGAGCCCACCTCACGGTGGATGGCGTCCAAGCAAGTCTTCAGAGAAGAACATTTCCCCCAGACCTTGCGTCTGGTCACGGCCATCTCCTCTGGCTCACACAACCCACGCCATGCTGACCCTTCCCCAAGGGGAAAATAGAAGGTTCCAACTGGCTCAGGCCAAGGGGTGAAGACGCCATGGTGGCCTCTGCTGGCGCAGGCCCTGTGCTCTGAAATGACATCACAACATGGGGTCTCTCTGCTCTCCCTTCCCTCTGTCGCCTGCTACTTGTGTTTCAGAAAACTGCAGCTTACGTTACTTTCCATCTTTAATGCTGATGTAACAAACCAGGGTCCTCATCACATTTTAGTAAAAAACTAAAGAGAAAACACAATAAAAGGGTCAGAATGAGAACGAAGTTGACACCATATTAGATTTTTTTTTTTTTGCTTTTTGGGTCACACCTGGCAATGCACAGGGGTTACTCCTGACTCTGCACTCAGGAATTACTCCTGGCGGTGCTCAGGGGACCATATGGGATGCTGGGGATGGAACCCAGGTCGGCCGCGTGCAAGGCAAATACCCTACCCGCTATGCTATTGCTCCAGCCCCCACCATATTAGCTTTGATGGGATTTTTCTGTTCCCTAAAACAGCCCCACTCCTGCTAAGTAACCATTCATTCATTCATTCATTCATTCATTCATTCATTCATTCATTCATCTATTTATTTATTTATCTAGCTATTTATTTATCTGTTTATTTATTTATTCATTCATTTTATTTATTTATTTATTTAACTATCTATCTATTTATTTGTTTGCTTATTTATTTATTTATTTATAGACACAGATACACAGGGCAGAGCTGCTACCACCGGCTCTCCCTGTGCTCTCTCCCTGTGATCTCTCCCTGTTGTGCGTGGGCGCAATGGTTCATCAGTAAATAGTATCCCACCTGGCAAGCTACCCATGTCATATTTGATATGCCAAAAATCAGTAACAATTATAGACCTCATTCCCATTCCCTGGGGCTCTTCATGTTCCTGGAGCGAGCAGATGCCCTTGGGCTACACTTGCATGTGATAGGACTTATGGAGATGTTACTGGTACCCGCTCAAGAAAATTGATGAACAATGGGAAGACAACTGATACAAGTGATTTATTTATTTATTTATTTATTCATTCATTCATTTATTTATGACGTTTTAATTTAATTTTTTAATTTTTTTTTATTATACCACCATGAGACATGCAATTACAAAGGTGTTCATAATTGGTTCTTGGTAATACAGTATTCCAGCACCCATTCCTCCACCAGTGCCCCATTTCCACCACCAACGTACCCACACCCCCTCCCGCCCACCCCCAGGCTGTCTCTATAGCAGGTACCCCTTTTCCTCTCTATCTTTCTCTCTGTCTCTGTCTCTGCTTCTCTCTCTCCCTCTTTTTTACACATTGCGGCTAGCCCTGCAGACATTTAGGGTTTATCATATAAGTCTCTTTGTGTATATTCTTTTTTTTTTGGTCACACCAGGCAATGCTCAGGGGTTCCTTCTGGCTCTGCACTCAGGAATTACTCCTGGCGGTGCTTGGGGGACCATATGGGATGCCGGGGATTGAACCCGGCAAGCATGGGCCGGCCACGTGCAAGGCAAATGCCCTACCCACTGGACTATCACTCCAGCCCTCTTTGTGTATATTCAATGGTGAGTTCTAGTCTGACATTACCATTTACCACATTTAGTAAGTATATTCAATGGTGAGTTCTAGTCTGACATTACCATTTTCCACACTTAGTAAAACACTGATATATATTTATATCCCATTAATGAATGCAGTTATTCTATATCTGTCCTCTTTCTTCTGACTAATTTCATTCAGCATGAAAGTCTCCATGTCCATCCATTTGCAGGTAAATTTCATAATTTTGTCTTTTCTGACAGCTGCATAGTATTCCGTTGTGTAGATGTACCACAGTTTCTTTAGCCAGTCCCTCTGTTCTCGGGCACTTAGGTTGTTTCCAGATTTTAGCTATTGTAAATAGCACAGTGATGAATAAAGAAATACAGATAGTGTTTCTGCTATGTGTTTTTGGGTCTCCAGGGTATATACCCAGTAGTGGTATTGCTGGATCAAATGGGAGCTCAATATTTAGTTTTCAGAGGAATATCCATATTGTTTTCCAAATGGGCTAGACCAATCAGCACTCCCATCAGCAGTGGATGAGAGTCCCTTTTTCCATGCATCCACACCAGCACCGGTTGTTCTAGCTGTTTTGGATGTGTGCCAGTCTCTGTGGTGTGAGATGGTACCTCATTGTTGTTTTGATTCACATATCCCTGATCATTAATGATGAACATTTTTCATATGCCTTTTGGTCATTTTAATTTCTTCTTTTTTGAAGCTTCTGTTCATTTCTTCTCCCCATTTTTTGATGGGGTTGGCTGTTTTTTCTTGTGAAGGGCTATCAGTGTCTGATATATATCCTGGATATTAACCCCTTGTCAGATGGGTATTGGGTGAATATTCTTTCCCACTCTGTGGATTGTCTTTGTATCTTGGTCACCGTTTTTTTTGAGGTGCAGAAGCTTTCCAATTTTATACGATCCCATTTGTTTATCTTTGCTTCCATTTGCTTGGCCAGTGGTATTTTGTCTTTTGAAGATGCCTTTAGTTTCAATGTTGTAGAGTGTTTTTCCTATGTTTTCTTCAATGTACCTTATAGATTCATATCTGATGTTGAGACCTATAATCCATTTTGATCTGATTTTTGTGCATGGCGTTAGAAGGAGGTCTAAGTTCAGTTTTTTTACATGTAGCTGCCCAGTTTTCCCAGCACCATTTGTTGAAGAGGCTTTTTTTTTTGCTCCACTTATTTTTTTTTGCTCCCTTTATCAAAGATTAAGTGGTTGTATATTTGAGAGTGTGTTTCAGGATATTCAGTTCTATTCCATAGGTCTATGAGTCTGTTTCTATACCAATTCCACACTATCTTAATTATGACTGCTTTGTAGTAGAGTTTGAGGCTGGGGAAAGTGATACCTCCTATCTTCTTTTTCCCAAGGATTGCTTTAGCTATTTGTGGGGTTTATTCCATACAATTTTCAGGAGTGTTTGTTCAATTTCTTTGAATAATGTCATGGGTATCTTTATAGGAACCACATTGAATCTGTATAAAGCTCTAGGGAGTATTACCATTTTGATAATGTTAATCCTTCCAATCCATAAGCAGGGAATGTGTCTCCATTTCCTCAGGTCTTCTTTTATTTCCTGAAGTAATGTTTTGTAGTTTTCTTTGTAGAGATCCTTTACGCTCTTTGTCAAACTGATTCCTAGGTATTTGATTTTCTGTGGCACAATTGTGAATGGGATATTTTATTTAATGTCCCTTTCTTCTCTTTTGTTATTTGCATATAGGAAGGCCATTGACTTTTGGGTACTGATTTTGTATCCTGCCACTCTACTATAGGAATCTATTATTTCTAGGTGTCTCTTGGTAGAGAGTTTAGGGTTTTCCAGGTATAATATCATGTCATCTGCAAATAGTGACAGCTTGGCTTCTTCCTTTCCTATCCGGATGTCCTTAATGTCTTTTTCTTCCCTGATTGCTATGGCAAGTACTTCTAGTACTATATTGAATAGAAGTGGTGAGAGTGGGAAGCCTTGTCTTGTCCCTGATCTTAAGGGGAAGGCTTTCAGTTTTACCCATTGAGAATGATGCTCGCTGTGGGCTTGTAGTAGATGGCCTGGATTATATTGAGGATGGTTCCTTCAATTCCCATTTTACAGAGAGTTTTTATCATGAACAGGTGTTGGATCTTGTCAAATGCCTTCTCTGCATCTATTGATGTGACCATATAGTTTTTGTTTTTCTTTTTTATTGATATGATGTATTATGTTGATTGACTTGCAAATGTTGAACCATCCTTGCATTCCCGGGATGAATCCCACTTGGTCATGGTATATAATCTTTTTGATGACTCTTTGGATTCCATTTGCTAGTATTTTATTGAAGCATCTGTGTTCATCAGGGAGATTGGTCTGTAGTTTTCCTTTTTCATGACATCTCTGTCTGCTTTGGGTATCAGGGAGATATGTGCCTCGTAGAAGCTATTTGGGAGTGTTTGTGTTTCTTCAATTTCCCAGAAGAACTTGAAAGGGATCGGAGTAGGTCCTTTTAAAGGTTTGGTAGAATTCACTGGTGAATCCATCTGGACCTGGGCTTTTGTGTTTGGGGATACTTTTGATTACTGATTCCATCTCCTCAATGGGATAGGTTTGTTGAGGTATTCCAAATCTTTATTTAAACACCATGATTTGCAAAGTTGTTCCCAGTACAACTGTTTCAATTATTCAATATTCCAGCACAATGTGTCCTTACTGCCACCAAAGACCCTAGTTTCCCACCCACCCCCCCAAAGCCTGCTCCCCTAGCAGGCACTGATTAATCTACTTACATTGTTTATTACGACTTATATCTTGTAATGGTGTTGCTAAAGTCATGACTTTTTTTCTGAGCTGTTCCACGTAAATTGGGCCATCTGTGTTATTGCTTTCACTTATTGAACTTAGAGGGCTTCTACTCAATTTGTTAACAAAGTTGCTTGTGTTCATTTGGGTAACAATCATTTAATATTGGTCAAAAGCCAATTGTGTGTTCTTTGTTTTGTAAATAAACTCACAGCTAGGAAGGCTTTTGGAGGCGGTCATGTCAAACATGGTTATTCAGAGTCTATCAGGAACGCCTGCCCAGGAAAACTTGACACTAGTTCCAAACCAACCCCTGATAAGGGGCCCTTGCTCTGCCCCTGATGGCAAGTCTCCTCGGTGTCATTTATCTTTTATCCCTAGGAAAAACCATGTTCCACATATGGCCGCCGCAGGGTGCATCTAAACTGGGGATGTCTGTCAGTGCTCAGGCAGTGAGTTTTGCCTGAGCTCCAACAGATAGAGCTAAAGCTCACAAAGAAATCCTGAGCTGTGGGAGCAGAGGTCATGTGGTAGGGTGGGGGGCCGCCAAGGGTAAAGGAGAAGGCACCCATGAAAGCCACAGACACAGAGCACAGATGCTGGACTCCAGGCAGAAGAGCCTCGCGGCTTGACTTGGTTCTTACTGGGAGCAGCTGGACTGGACTGGCCAGTGGGTTTGCACATGGACAAAACACCTGATTTTCCTGCTCTCCAGTAGCCACAGTGCCACCATACTGCCAGGTCACCAGCCCAGGAGCAGGTCTGAGCTAGAGGACATGGAGATCAAGAGCTGCTTTCCCGCAGGGTCAGGGGGAAAGATGGTTTGTTTACTAGAACTGCCTTCCTCTGACGCTTGAAAGTGTCTCTTCGTGACTAATCTAGTTAAGAAATTAGAAGAAGGAATTTCTGTTGGTTCTGAGACAGGAGAAGCTTTACTCAAGGCTGCCTGTGGTTCCCCAGCAACACAGCTAACACCAGCAAACTTGGCCGTGCTGGCCGCTACCCCAAGCCTGAGCTGCCAGAATTAGATCCAGCCTGTGGGCGAGGACAGGCTGTAGCCTTGGAGAGGGGCCACAGTCAACAGCACACAGCAGCCTCAGCCATTAAGTCCAAGAGCTGGTGAGGCAAAGGTCGACAGGGCAGAAAGGAGGAACAGACCAGGGAGCGGACGTGTCCGAGTCAGCTCAGGCCCTGACGTACCAGAAGATGCTCCCGTTGGAGTAGGGTAGGGCCGAGGCCAGCAGACAGTGGTTGTTAGGGCCGGCACCTGACAGGTCAAGCATGGCAACGTGCTCTGGCTCTCCTGCTGGCTGTTCTGCTCTGCACAGTCTAAGCCCTGTGTCAGGGACGTGGCACCTCCAGTGAGGCCCGTGAGTCATTCTCTCAGCAGCCCATAGGAGGAAGAGCTGCAAACCCCTAGATTACCCTTCTGAGCAGGAACCAGTGCCATGAGGGCCACATGCCAACCTCCAAGCCAAACCCCACAGCCAGGAAGTGATACTCAGTGCCAAGGCTGGGTCACAGCGACCCCAGGAAGAAGTGGAGAAGGCCTAACCCCCAGAGGGGCCAGGCGCAGTGCTCCCCAAGAGAGCAAGTGGATGGGAGCAGCCCCCTGCAGGAGACTCGGCTCCACTGCACCCCCGGGCTACCCATGCCAGCACCTCCAGCTCAGAGTTCCAGATCAGTGTTGGGGGGTTCAGGGGAAGCAAGATGGCTCATTAAAAGTTTCCTGTGGAAATGGGCTAAACGGGCTCCATCCCCTGGTAGTAGGCAGTTGCTGACCAGCCCTGATCTTTCCAATCTGGCACCTGTTCAATGCCCAGACTTAAACCAAGCTAATTATACTTATTTATAATTAACATCTGAAACCTATCAAATACTTAAAAATGAATTATTAAATTTCTTTGAACATCCTGCAGTCGCTTCTAACACAGGGTTAGGGTTTGTTTATTTAATTGTAGTCAGCAAACAGTTGCTATCAAACCATAGTATTTAGCAAGTGATAGCATCATTTATAGTCAGAATTTACATTCAGTATTATACACAGACCCATCGATTGATGACCTAATGATTTGTAATTATGGTGTAAAATAAAGCAGTTTTATATATTTTATATTTTTTAAAGATTTAATTCATCACAAGATATATCACTGATCAGTACATTTTTGTAAATCTGAAAAGTAAGTAAACCATCTGGAAATAGCGTGCTTAGGGGCTCAGGGGTCCTGGGTTCCCACAGCGCCTCAGCCTTGCCGCTGCCCAGCTCTCCTTCCCTTTCTCGCTGTTCTAGAGTTCCACATTTCACAGGTCTCAGCACCCGGAGTCAGGAGGGCTCGGGAAGGGCAACACAGAGCTGAATTCTAAGGTCACAGATGAGGAGGGACCTGGGGCAGGGGAGACGGGGCATAGAGGAGTGGTGGTTTGGGGGGCAGGGGAGGGCGCCTTGTCCATTCCCTGGTCCCAGGGTCACTCAGAGCTGAGGAAGCAGGATGTGGCTGGGTGTGGCTCCTCAAGGCTCTACGTGGGAAGGGGGTTGACTTTGCTGGAGGCCCCAGCCTCACTCAGTGGCACATGGCCAGGAGGGCCTGCAGGGCACCACGGGACTTCCCTGCTGTATGATCCTGAACTTTTGCAGGTGATGGGCCCGATTTCTCACAGGAATTAGGATCTGCCGCTTGAGCCTCTCCTTCCTGTCGTGATTCCTTCATTCTCCCCGTGAAAACACACCAGACCCTGACTCTCCCTCACCTTCCTGTCACGTGTGCCTCCTCCTCTGGCCACTTGCAGCCAAGTCATGAACATAGCGGGGTTGGGCTGGGAAGGTCTTTCTTGCTATGGCAGGACATGTGTGCCCCCCCCCAACTCCAGTGTCTGCAACTGCGGCTGCCATCAGGACTCAGGGGCAGGTAGCTGTCATGTTAAATTTCCTTAAAGGTCAGGTGGAGTCCATCCTTTAGTGAGTTTGCAATCTTGGCTCTGAGAAACTGGAATTCCCCCAGATTAGTTTGCAGCTAAATTGACTGACACGTGGCCTGGCTCCCTGTTTTGGCACTGGAGATATTTCCCAAGCTCTAAGTCCTTGCATGAAGAGTGCAAATCACTCACAAGCCTCTCTCTCTCTCTCTCTCTCTCTCTCTCTCTCTCTCTCTCTCTCTCTCTCTCTCTCTCTCTCTCTCTCTCTCTCTCTCTCCTCACATACTCACATAGTCCCCAAGTAAATTTATTTTGATTAACTCTCTCCTGAAAACTTTTCCTGCAAAAATAGACAACAAACCCGGGAAGCTGGAGAACACAGGCCTTAACTTCCCAGCTCTGTACAGCTGCTGCAGATTTTGTGGGTCCCAGACCTACTCCGGAACTTCATCCTGCAGTGACCCAGTTGGGAGGCAGGGGCGCTCTCTCCCTCCTAGTCTACGGCTCCAGAAACATTTAGAAGCCATAAAATCCTACTACAGTAACTATCATTGGACAAAAACATCGTGTAAGCAGTGGTACTAGCTGTTCCTTGAGAAGCTTGTAGGTTTATCTTTCGCAAGTGTGATGAAGAAGCACCCAGGGATTGCACAGGCCTAGAAAAAGTGCCGGAAAGTCTGTTTCCATGGTCCTTAATGGGCCTCCAACGTTTGCTCCCTTCATTGCTTCTCTAATCTGAGTAGGAAAGATCACGACACTGTTCTGTATGCAAAAGTACTTTCGGGTTTTTGCAGGAGCAGAGACACCACCCAGAAGAGCTGTCTGATGGATCCTGAGACTTCACCTTTAGCTTCCACTTTTATTCCCGGCCAGGGGTAATTGAGAACCAGGCTGTGTTCCCCAGGGAAAGACTAGAGGCATCCAAGGGAGGGGCATCTTCTAGTACAGATGTTGGACGTTTGGGTCACTGAGATAGGCTAAAACTTTCTTCATCTTTGGCTTTGATTTTGATCTCTCTTTTCATGCTTTGAACTCCTGCTCTGTGTGTGTGTGTGTGTGTGTGTGTGTGTGTGTGCATGTAAAAGAGAGAGAGAGGGGACAAGAAAAAGTGCCTGCCATAGAGGCAGGCTGGGGCAGGGGAGGGAATCAGGGGACTTTGGTGATGGAAATGGGGCACTGGTGGAGGGATGGGTGCTGGAACACTGTATGACTGAGACCCAATTATGAAATCTTTGTAATTGTATATCTCAAGATGGTATAAAATTTTAAATTAAAATAAAATCACTGTATCACTGTCACTGTCTTCCCATTGTTCATCGATTTGCTCGAGTGGGCTCCAGTAACATCTCCATACATCCTGTCACAAGCAAGTGTAGCCCAAGGGCATCTGCTTGC
This sequence comes from Cryptotis parvus, assembly GCA_021461705.1. Lineage (NCBI taxonomy): Eukaryota > Metazoa > Chordata > Mammalia > Eulipotyphla > Soricidae > Cryptotis > Cryptotis parvus. Next base: position 42,207 of record JAJIBD010026240.1, read on the forward strand.
TCCAGGGACAGGAAGAGCCTCAAACCATTCTTCAGGTCATGGAATTGAGGTCCATAATTAAAATAAAATAATTAATAAATTCCTGCTCTGTAAGAACCAATAAAAAAGTAAACTAGGAACCCTTAACACCCAACCCTAGACCAAATAAAAGCAAGCCCCATGCCCAAATCCTGTCCCTTATCACCTATGACTCACTGTGCTAAGTAATTTTCAAGTCTTATAATCACTTCACTTGTATCACTTGTCTTCCCATTGTTCATCGATTTGCTCGAGCAGACACCAGTAACGTCTCCATTCATTGGGAATGAGGTCTACTATTGTTACTGTTTTTGGTATATATTGAATACTCCATGGGTGGTTTGCCAGGCTCTGCCATGGCTCTGGGCTCATCCCAGGGGACCCAGTCTTTTCTATGCCAGACCATCAACCATCCACGGCCCATGTGGCAGAGCACAGGGTGTGACAAGTCTGTCTCCTGTCTGCCACCTGCTGATATAGCCGGACACCACAGTCACACCTGCAACACCTCAAGGGGCAAAGTCTTATAATAAGTCAAATTTTGCCTCAGTTTCCTGGTGGCTATCACTGAAAGACTTCTTGAAATCATAAAAGGAACCCAAAGGTCTGGTTCCATTGTAATACTGCTTTAAAGGGGCAAATGTCCATGGGAACCTCCCAGGACCCGGGCAGGTAGTTGCCCATTCTCACCGAGAGTATAACTACTGGAGTGGAACAGTGCAAGATACCAGGTCATCTAAGCAGGTCAGAGAATTACTTTCACCTTTCCCTAGGTGAGACAAGTGCTACCAGCCATTTGTCTGCAGTCACACAGACTCCAAGTCCCCATGTGTGGCTGTGCCCACAGCCATGCAGTCACCCTGAGGCTGGTTTCCAAGGGGGCCAAACAAAGGCCCTGGCACACTTGTGGTTGAAGGTGCAGCTGCTGGGTAGAAGCCTGGGCGTGCTCTCCTTTGTTTGCAGGCAGAAGCCACAACTGAAGACCTGAACTTACCTGCATTGGAGTGTTTCTCTCAAACATGCTCAGACAGGCTTTGCCTAGAATGTCCGAGCAAGTTTTTCCACCTTGGAATATGGCTTTAGGGTCAACCAAGACACTCTGGGTCTTTGGATAAACAGATGAATGCACTGTCCGGGGTCGCTGCCAGTCATTGCCCTTCAGGGGAACAAACTCATCTTGTCAGGACAAGCATATAGAGCAGGCCTCTGACAAATGAAACCTTTCCTTCTTGCTGTATGAGACACTTGTCTTGATAAGTCAGGCTTCCTAGAAAACGACATAAAGTCATTTACTTTAGAAGCTGAAGTTATGTAAAATTCTCCATTCTGTTCTCCTAGAATCTGCTGTTGATTTGTTTGTTCATCCAGACTTAGAAGAGCGTAGAAGGGCAGGAGAGTATGGCCAGCTCCGGCACCTGGAGAGCTCTGGCGTCTGCTCAGCTCTGGGCCTTCATGTTTCCAAACAGTGTGACAGAGCATGTGTCTAAGCATGTGTGAATGTGCATGAGTGTGAGACTGCGAATGTATGAACACAGATGTGCTGGGTAGCTACAGGCGCATTTCAAATTGGAGACACACAGGTGTGCTGCCATCTGCACACAAGAGACTGAGGAATCACCATGTACACGTGCATATGTGAGAGGTGAGAGGTGTGTGCATATGTCAGAATAGGGAGCACACAGGAGCAGGGTGTGTCGTGCACTCAGAGATATATTAGGTGTGTGTATACATCGATGAGATGTGTTAGGTGTGCACACATATTGAGATGTGTTAGGAATGTGTGTACGCATTGAGATGTGTTAGGTGTGTGCACACATTGAGCTGTGTTAGGAATGTGTGTATACATTGAGATGTGTTATGTGTTATGTGTATCTGAGATGTATTAGGAATGTGCACGTATACCTGACGCTGTGGAGTACACAAGAGTGCAGGTGTGTTTGCATATGTGACATGTGTTAGGTCTGTGTGCAGTAGCGAGACTGCGCGGACACACAGGCGTATAGGTGTGTACATGCAAATGTGAGGTGCGCTGATGTAGGCAGACAGACAGGAAAGGGTCCTATGGCAATGGAACTCCTAAGGAGAAGTAAAACCTCCTAGCCCTAAGGTCATCAGACTTGAACACAGGAATCAAGGCCTGAGACGGCTCCACATGACCCTGAGGAGGCTCGGCCAACTCCTGAGAGAAATTCCAAGAAGAACAAAGGTCAGGAAAGGAATTTCAAAGACCATCCACCACTCCCAACACTACCTCTTTGACGGCACCTTAGCAGTGGACTCTTACCTAGGTAGAAGCCCCAAGTGGGGAAAGCTTGGGGAAAAACCCATAAAGTCACCTTGATGGAGGGATGGGTGCTGGAACACTGTTTGACTGAGACCCAGTCATGAACATCTTTGTAATAAAGTTTAAAAAACAAAGCAAACTAAAAGCCGCCTTAAGCAAGGGAAGCAAGAGTATATGCACCAAGCCCCTGTGCTGCTTGTGGCCACATGGCCGAGCACGTGTGCCACCCGCAGCTCCTCTCTTGAAATGTGTGCACACACTCTCTCTCTCTCTCTCTTTCACTTTCCCTCCTCCTTCCCCTTCCTAAAAGCCTCCAAATAAAATCTGTCTTTACTTCACTGCTCGTCTCCTCCAGAGAGGCAAAGACAAGAGCCTGCAAGGCCTGGGCGAGGCCCGGCCTGCCCATCGGGTCCCAGGCGGTAGAGCAGATTGGGAGAAAGTGACCGTCTCTCTCCTTCCCGCCTCACGTAAGCCCCCTTGGGGGTCCCCCTATATCAGTGTGAGGTGTTAAAGCAGCAGATACACTTTAATCAAAGTCACAGAAATTCACTGTATTAAACATATATCAAGCCTTCAGTTTCAGAAGAAACACTCCCTTTGCTTTTTGAAAGCCCTGGGTCCTTATTGCCTGCCTTCAGATGACACCTTTGAAATATCTTCTCCTCGCATGGGAGGTTGGCCACAGACCCCAAATCTTATGTTCCAGAGTCCTTTCCTTGTAAACTGCCTTCTCTGGTGGCCTGGACTCCACAGGGGACTGTCCCCAGGCTCAGCCAAGCCCTAAACTAGATGACCTCAATCAGGTCATTTCCAGCCAGGGCCATCCTGAACTCACTCAAGGAACAATTCGTTAGTGCTCAGGTCTGATGACTAATAGCAAATAACAAACAACATTTCAGGGGCTCTCAGAGAGGTTGAAGGGACAGTCCCTCTGAGCAGGAGACCCAGCAGCGAGGGGGCACTGGCCTCATCCTGGCGCTGGGCACAGCTCCCTCTCTGTAGACAGATAGCAGAAAATAAAAAACGTTGTTTAAGAAGAAGGAAAGGAAGGGAGGAAGGGAGGAAGAAAAGATTAAGAGACTTTCATCTGGTGCGTCCATGGTGAGGCATTTTCATCTGCAGGTGAAAGGAAGTTACCGGACAGGCCACACGAAAGTCTAAGAAGCTTACAAACGAGCACAGTCCAACCAGAATTTCTCACTTATTATAATGTCCATATTTTTACCCAACACATACTCATTGGTCTCCTGTCACTTGCCAATATGGAGACCCTGTCGCTAAATCAGCTCCTGTCCTCACAGAGCAAACAGGCCAGCGAAAGGGTTAGTATTGACTCCTCAGTGAGCCTCTCGTTCTAATGATGTGGGTTTCCAGGAGGGAAAGTACTCAGTGAGTTTCACAGGAGTTGGCGCTGAGACCCCCGCTAGGTCTGGCATCGTGGAGAGTCACTACTGTTGCCTCTGTGTTTCCCAGAGAGCAATACGCCATCCTACACATGTCCCTGTTTGCAGCTGCAGTACAGTCTGGCACGGCTTCCTTGGTTAAAGTCCTTTGTAAAAGTAATGTCAGTGCTGGAGAGGTCAGACAGCGGGCAGGGCACTTTCCTTGTGTGTGGCTGACCCAGGTTTGACACCCCCTGGCACCCCGTATGGTCCTCCGAGCCCTTCCAGGAGTGATCCTTGAGTACAAGCCAGGAGTAAGTACTGCTGGGTGTGGAAAATAAATAAACGTAATTTAAACACATTTGAGGAAAAATGTAAATAAATAAAGTGGGGAAATTTTCACCACAGTGAAGCAAGACACTACCTCATTCTCCACATATTTCTGTCCTAGAATTCTGTGCTCTTGATTCCATCTCCCAATCCAAAAGGGAGCTTCTCATGTGTGCTGTCGTTTACTATTGAACCAGGTCCATCACAGATGGAGACAGGGAGCAAGCACCCAGCCGTCAGAAAGATTCCAAAGGCTGTCATGAAGCCACCTGAGGTGGGGATTGTTCAAAAATATGATCTCAACGTTTTACAGGGAACAGGCCACAGCCTGGGAGATTCACAAAGTACTGAAAGCCATTTTTGGGAATTCTCTTTTAGTGCTCGGAATTTGAATTTAAACAGATAAATTCATATATCTAGTTGCATGCAGTCTAGTTCTTCATTTTAAGTGCTACAAAATCGTTGATTGCTTTGAATAATGACAATGATAGTCATTCTGGCTATTTCCAAATTTCTGCTCATTTGAAACATCTTTGCTCATATTACTGGTTCATGTTTGTAAGGGTTTCTCTGGGGTCACACCCGAAACGGAAGCATTCACAGCCTCAGCCTAACAATCAGCTGCTTTCCAGGCAGCTGTTCCACCAGCACCCCTAGGAGAGCCCTTTAATTATCTCCTTCACTCACTGAAGCCAGTGACTGGTCCTACTGTGGTTCTACTTATTATTATTATTATTATTATCATCATCATCATCATCATCATTATTATTATTATTGTTATTAATACGGTGGTCCCTGAGCACCACTGTATCACTGTATCACTGTCTTCCCGTTCATCATCGATTTGCTGGAGCGGGCCCCAGTAACATCTCCATATGGGGCCCTGCCGAGGATCGAACCCAGGTCAGTTGCGTGCGAGGCAAATGCCCTATCCGCTGTGCTATTGCTCCGGGCCCTCTACTTATTATTCCTCAAACTCTTCTCACATTGCTCCAGCTAACGCATCATCCCATGTTATCACTGATCCAGGTAGGAGGAGAGCATGATTCCCTTATACCTTGCCGCTGGGAGCAGGTTGTGAGCAATTGTGCCTCTGTGTCTGTCCTTCTGCATAGACTGGGCTCCTGGGCAGACTATGGGTGAGGTTTTATGGGCACTGGAGCTTTATTTTGGAGGTCCTGGAGGCCTATGATGGTAAAGTGGGACAGAGCATAGGAAACACAAGGTGAGGAGGAACGGATGCCACAGTTAATCCTACAGAAAACTTGGAGGCTGGTAAGACGTCAGTTCAGCCTTTAATTTGGGCCCCGTGCCCTGATCTGGAGCCATCAGTGGATGTGGGTGCCTTGGGAGAAGGGTGCCATCTTCAGCAATGCAGTTCTCAGCATTTAAGTTGAGAGTCATGTGCCCTCTGCTGATGAAGCCCAAAGTGTGGAAGAATCTGTAGGCTCTGAACTGGTTCTCACAGCAGCCATCCAGGCCAGCAAAGAAGCCAGACAAGGTAGTCACTCTTGATTCTATTCCACAGTGACCAGCCAGGCGCAGCTCATCCAATATGCTCAGGGGAGCACATCCCTCTGGGGGTGAGGGCAAGAAGACAAGATGCTCTGTCATTCAGTCAAGAACTGAGTGCTTCAGGGGGAGAAATTTATAACACACACACACACACACACACACACACAAATCCCCGAGGTGGCAATATTGAATTTTTACCTTGATATGATTCTTGGGAGACAGACATGGGGCAGAGCTGCTACTGGCTCTCACTGTGCCCAGCTGCTCATGGGGTGCCCAGGAGGGATGGCAGGTTCTAGCCCTGGCCCACCACCCCAGCAGAGCCTCACAACAAGACAGACGACCCCCACTCCATGAGGACCTCCACTTTCCACATCTGGACTTCCCCTCATCAGAACTCCACCCAGCAGACCAGCCTATCACAGCCCAGCTTGTGCGGCCGCTATGCGGTTCATCAATAAATGCTGGATTTTGAGATGACTACAAGAGTTTGCTACCCGCACGGCAGAGCCTGGCAAGCTACCCGTGTTGTATTTGATATGCCAGATACCAGTAACAATTATAGACCTCATTCCCATGACCTGATGGAATGGTTTGAGACTCTTTATGTTCCTGGAGCAAGCAGGTGCCCTTGGGCTCTACTTGTGTGAGACAGGTCATATGGAGATGCTACTGGTGCCTGCTCGAGCAAATCGATGATGAACAGGAAGACAGTGACAGTGATATGATTCTTGGCCTTCATTTTCTCATTTGCATTCTTCTTCAAAAAAAGTGGAACATTTCAAGCATTTGAGAGTTTCTGCGACTCAGAAACAGTCGTGTAAACTGCTCAGACCCGGGACATTCTGGTTTGCTTTCTGAGGACACCCAGATCTTAATTGCAATATATTTTTTAAGAACATAGTGCAAGCTCAAAAGAAACAGTGACTAAGATACAAAAGCAGTCCACAGAATGGGAAAGAATATTCACCCAATACCCATCTGATAAGGGGTTAATATCCAGGATATATCAGGCACTGGTAGAACAAGAAGAAAACAAACAACCCCATCAAAAAATGGGGAGAAGAAATGAACAGAAACTTCAGCAAGGGAAGAAATTCGAATGGCCAAAAACATATGAAAAAATGCTCATCATCACTAATCATCAGAGAAATGCAAATCAAAACAACAATGAGATACCACTTTACACCACAGAGACTGGCACATATTCAAAAGAGCAAGAACAACAAGTGCTGGTGTGGATGTGGGGAAAAGGGGACACTCATCCATTGTTGATGGGAATGCCGGCTGGTACAGCCTTTCTGGAAAACAATATGGACATTCCTCCAAAGACTAGAAATTGAACTCCCATTTGACCCAGCCATACCACTCCTGGGAATCTACTCTGGGAAAACAAAAATACACAGCAGAAACACTATCCCTACTTTTATGTTCATAGCAGCATTATTCACAATAGCCAGAATCTGGAAGCAACCAGAGTGCCCGAAAATCGAGGACTGGATAAAGAAGCTTTTGGTACATCTACACAATGGAATACTATGCAGCTGTTAGGAAAAATGAAGTTATAAAATTTGCCTATAAATGGATGGACATGGAGAAGATTATGTTGAGCTAAATTAGCCAGAAGGAGAGAGACAGATACAGAATGACTGCATTTATTTGCATAACATAAATATATATGTACATATTATGATACCAATATCCAAGGTCAAGTGAAACATATATCAGGAGGTCTTGTCAAAGGTGGAAATTATCACAAACGTGTGGGAGTCAGAGGCTAGGTAAGACAGAAAATGGAACAGTGTGCTAACAATTGTCGAGGGTACTAATGCCAACCTAGAACTGAGCATTAAATAGAGGCAAAAGGATACACATGACAACCCTTTAATGTTTGTTCTGTAATCCATAGTCTGGGGGGAAGGAAAAGAGAAAGAGAGAGAAAGGGAAAGAAATAAAGAGCCTGCCATGGAGGCAGGCTGGGGGAGGGGGAGGGAACCGGGGACGTTGGTGGTGGGGAGATGGGCACTGGTGGAGGGACGGGTGCTGGAACACTGTATGACCAAAACCCAAATATGAACTTTTTAATTGTATATCTTTGTAATTGTAAAAATAAAAAATTAAAAAAGAACATAGTGCAAGTCTCCCACATTTTTAAATATACTTCCCATTAAAATTAGTAAGTGCAGAGTAATTCTGCTTTAAGATTAATCAAGATATGTAGGGAAAGGGGGACTCTCATACATTGTTGGTGGGAATGTCGGAGTTGTACAACCTTTCTGGAAAACAATATGGACATTCCTCCAAAGACTAGAAATTGAGCTCCCCTTTGACCCAGCTATACCACTCCTGGGAATATACCCTGGGAAGCCAAAAACACACAGCGGAAACAAAATCCGCACTTTCATTTTCATAGCAGCTCTATTCACAATAGCCAGAACCTGGCTCCGGCACATCTCTTCAACTCCACCGTTCTCCCTGCATCCCTCTCCTCAGATACCTGGGCCCTACAAAAGCAGGATGAGAATGCTATTTGGGTCTCCCAGAGAGGAATGCTTGGAATGTCATGCCTCACTCAAGTGAGAGAAGGAATCCGGAGTTCTGACCTCCATCACTGTTCCAAAGTTAGGGACGCTGTCTCGTTTGCCAAAGCATCGAAAATCAGATGGACTGGATGTGTAATGCAATTTGGAGATGATCGCTGGACTAGAGCCGTTACCGACTGGATTCCACGGGATGTCAAAAGATCACGTGGCCACCCACCTACGAGATGATCAGACTTCTTTGTCAAGACCCTGAAGGACAGCTTGAGGCTCTTCATATTCCTGAAGCAACCAGATGCCATTGGGCTACATTGGCATGTGATAGGGTCAAATGGAGATGTTACTGGCGCCCACTCGAGCAAATCGATGAATAACGGGATTCAAGTGATCAAGTAATGGATTTCAAATCTTTTCCATTTATTAAGAATAGCTTTATGATTTAGAATGTGAACTAGGGGCTGGAGCGATAGTACAGCGGGTAGGGCGTTTGCCTTGCACATGGTCAACCCGGCACCCGTATGGTCCCGGCATCCCGTATGGTCCCCCAAGCACCACCAAGAGTAAACCCTGAGCATTGCCGGGTGTGACCCCAAAAGAAAATAATGTGAACTACTCTGATATCATGATAATCCTTACTGATGTTTTGCCTGTAGATTTATTACTGAAAGAGGAGTGTTGTAATGTCCAAATATAACTGGATTATCTTGTTTCTTTCAATATTTGCTCCATGTGTTGCCAAAGCTTATCATTCAGTACCTAAACCTCAAAGACTGTTACATCTCCATGATGAATTAACCTTTTCACAAATAAGGAGAATCCTCTACATGCCCTTTGTTTTTCTTGTTCTGAAGTTTACCTATTCTATTCTATTTCGTGTTTTCATAATGTGGCATGGCTTGTTTATAGATAGCATGCTCTTATTCATTAATCCAACCAAATTGTCTTTTTCGTGTGTGTTATTATATCCTTTGAATTCAATAAAAGTATTAAAAGAATTAAATTTATATTACATTCTAATTTTTACTTTTTTTCTTTTTATTCCTTTCCTAACTAATTTCTTTAGCATTGTGTAAATATTATCTATAATCCATTTTAATTCATCTTTTTTATTACTATAGTTCTTTATTACTTTTAGTGAGTTTTTCTTTTCTGGTTCCCTTTCCTTTCATTAGCTTTTTCCTGCAGGGAGGAGAGCCTTCAGCATTTCTGTAGAACAGTCTACATAGCAAAATACCTTCTTCTCATCTAAAAATGTTTCTATTATCTTCATTGCTGATATATTTTTACTAGATATAGAATTGGAGATTGTAAATTGTTTTCCTTTTAGCACTTTAAAGATGTTTCATTGTTTTCAACTCTATGTTTCTGGTGGGAAAATACCCAATCATTTAAACTTCTGTTCCTCTATATATAATGTGCCATTTTTCTTACCTGCATTCAATATTTTTCTTAACATATTAATCTTTAGCAATTAATTATGGTATACCTAAGTGCGATTTTTTGTTTGTTTTTTTTTATTTATCTTGGTTGAAGATCGTCGCCTCTTTCAGTACGAACAGTACAAGTCTTTCACCAAATCCAGCAGTCTTTGGCCATGACTTGTGCAACGGCCAGTATTCCCCACCAGGATCTTTCTACTTAGGAAATAGGCACACAAATCCAGACCTTACACACTGTCTAACAGGTGGCTCCAGGTTCTCGTCCTTCCACTCTTGCACTCTCTAGGCATCAGGAAGGACACTTTCGATGACTCCTTCTTCATGTTCACATCCTCATACGTTGGGGCTCAGCGGAGGTTCCCAACAGACATTAGGGTTCGACCAAGTGTCTGGCTGCATTCATGTCCACTGACTGTTCTCAACCGACGAACAAAGAAATAAGACCGCAGGCTCTTAAAAGGCTGAAGCTTTCTTCTTTTAATCTCTCCTCAATCACTTCACTCACCTCACTCCAGGGGCCTCTCCTCCCCAGTCGATCCTGTCCTGGGGTATATAGTCAGAGGCAGAATCCTGGCATCTTAACTGTCTTAACCCTAAGTGTTTTCCTAACTGTCTTAACAGCCTTAACTGTTTTCTTAACTATCTTAACAGCCTTAACTGAAAACAACACTTCATTTTATAATACAAAGCCCAGGGGGTAATTCAATACTCCTAGTGAGTCTCTTTTGCTTTATCTGTTTCCTCTGGTTTTCATTGATCAGTTGAGAACTTCTATCACTTGTCACTTATCACTTGTCTTCCCATTGTTCATCGATTTGCTAGAGCAGGTGCCAGTAACGTCTCCATTCGCTGGGAATGAGGTCCATTATTGTTACCGTTTTGGGCCTATCAAATACCCCACGGGTAGCTTGCCAGGCTCTGCCGTGGCTCTGGGTTCATCCTAGAAGGCCCAGTCTTTTCTATGTCAGACCATCAACCATCCAGGGCCCACGGGACAGAGCCCTGGGTATATAGACAAGCCTGTCTCCTGTCTGCCACCTGCAGCCGGGCACTGCAGCCACACCTGCAACACCTCGAGGGGCAGGAGAACTTCTATATTTCCATCATTTCCAAAGTCATCTTTACATCACAGATCATATTTAGAAACGCTGGCATCATTTTTGTCTCAAAATTCCAGTAATAAAGTATCTCAGACTTGGCATCGATTGAAATTTCTGTTTTTATCCTGATTCCTGGTACACAGAGAGATGGAGAGTGTGAGGGATGTCCAATCCTCTCAATACTTGCTCTGTATTTTTCTCAGGAAATAGGCCTAGGGAGACTTAAGCTAGGCCTGGTTTCACTTTATCGAGATGTAATCACAGTATTAGCCTAGTTTCCAAACAATTTGTTATGCTTAATTTCATTATGTATATAGCAATTTTTGAGCCACAGTGTTTCATTCATTTCAAATCATGTTATAGTGTAGTTAGTTCCAAATATTAATCTAATTTATCTTTTAATTTTTTGATTCATAAATTATTTATCATGTATTCATTTTATCTTCCTTATATACATTTTATCTCCTTTTGCATATTTTGAGAAATATGCAAAAGGAGATAAAATGCATCCTGCATGTAACTATTCATATCAATTTTGGCTAGTCTTGCTCTATCTGTGTACCCAAAATTCTATTGGATGATTCTGAATCACATTATAGATACCGAATATTCTATCCATAATTATTAATTCTATCCATAATTATTGTCTTTTTTTGTTTCTCTAAAAAGACAAAAGACAAGAACTCTTTTTAATTTAATTTATTTATTTTTTTAAATATTTTATTACACCACCATGTGATATACAATTACAAAGATGTTCATGTTTGGGTTTCAGTCATACAGTCTTCCAGCACACATCCCTCCACCAGTGCCCATCTCCCACCACCAATGTCCCCACCCTCCCCCCTCCCCAGTCTGCCTCTATGGCAAATTCTTTATCTCTTCTCTCTCTCTCTCTTTCTTTCTCTCTTCTCTTACACATTGTGGACTGCAATACATACATTTAGAGATTATCATGTATATATTTTCTCCTATATTCAATGCTCAGTTCTAGGCTGGCATTATCACTTTTGACAAATATTAGCACACTGTTCCCTTCTCTGTCTCACCTAACCTCTGATTCCCACATGTCCGTGGTAGATTCCACCTTTTTTTTTTTAATTGAAAGATGCTCATGTAGAGTCTTGGTTCCACAGGGTTCCAACACTCACCCTCCACCCAAACCCATCTCCCATCACCAATGTCCTGTCTCCCTCCCCCTCCCGCCCCCAACCACCTGGCGGGCTCTGCATGTCATTTCCTTCCTCTCTATATCTCCCTCCCAACAAACTTTCCTGCTCTTCGTGGAATGCAGTGCACCAAAAGAAATCACTGTTTCACCACCCTAGTGGCCCGCATGGCCTCAAGCTGCCGCGCAACCTGGGCTCAAACTGGTTTTGCTCTGTTCCTCTGGTCGTGAGGCAGTTTCCCAGCGTCCGGACAACGAAAATGGTGCCCTAGTGTGATAAACGAGTCCCATCCGGCTGCTTCCGGGACCCCCGGAGGCGATGGGCCCACTCCCCAAAGCCCATCTGCCCTCCTCAGGGTTCCATGGTCAGCTAAGGCCCGGCGCGAGCCGAGCTCCAGCCTCCCCAGCCGTCTGCCAGACCCTGGATGCTGGCCGCGGGCAGCTCCCGGGCAGGGCCACCAGGCTTGACAAAATGGAGGGGGAAGGGCGACCACGCCTCCATCTGACGACTTCCCAGAAAAGACAAGAACTCTTAAAATATTTGACCACAGTTGAAATCCTGGGCACCTCATATGGTCCCCAGAGCACCAACCCAGAGCCATTCCATTCCTGAGCACAGAACCTGAGTACTGCTGTGTGGCCCAAATAATAAGACAAAACAATACATCTATAACGATGCTTATATATCACACGTAAAAATTAAATCATGTAAAACCAACTTCTCCAAGTCACAGAAGTAGATTTTCAAAAATTTTAGCATAGAGGGATTTCCTATTTATTTGTTTATTTAAACCAATTTGTAGTTTTGAAAACTGTATTTTGAAAAAAATAACTATATATATTTTGATGTTTGGGAAGTATTTTCCACCTGGTAATCAGACCTTCTTTATAAACTATATCCTGTTCTTTGTGTATTTCTTGTTCTATTATGTACTCAGGGTAGTATATAAAAGTTTCCCATAAAGAGCTGGAGCAACAGTACAGCAGACAGAGCATTGACCTTGCATGTGGCCAACACAGGTAGGATCCCTGGCATCCCATATGGTTCTGCCAGGAGTGATGGCTGAGCGCAGTGCTTGGGGGACCATATGGGATGCCGGGAATCGAACCCAGTTGACTGTGTGCAAGGTAAACGCCCTACCCACTGTGCTATTACTCCTGTCCCCATAGCTTAATTTTTTAGTGAACCTTTGCATCCATTTCTACTGCCCATTATTTATTTCCTGCATCACATTACTTGTCTCCTTGAGACAAGATTTTTTCATTTTATTTTATAAAAGCATTTCATACACAGTGGGTAGGGAGTTTGCCTTGCATGCGGCCGACCCTGGTTCGATACTCAGCATCCCATATGGTCCCCAAGCATCGCCAAGAGTAATTCCTGAGCGAAGAGCCAGGAGTAACCTCTGAGCATCGCTGGGTGTGACCCAAAAAACAAAAACAAAGCATTTCATAGAAAAGAATGGTTTCATAGAAAGGAACGGTTTGAGGCTCTTCATATTCCTGAAGCAACCAGATGCCATTGGGCTACATTGGCATGTGATAGGGTCCAATGGAAATGTTACTGGTGCCCGCTCGAGCAAATCGATGAATAACGAGATTCAAGTGATCAAGTGAAAGAAAAGAAAAACAGAATGTTTAAGGCCTGGAACAAAGTTATGTTCTTCAGAGAAAATCCGTGCTTGCTTTAGCATGAAAGGAGATTAGGAGCATTAGGACCCTGGTCACCTTAATCCTTGTTTGAGAGTAGAGGGATTGGATTCTGGTCTCAGCCTTGCCAAGGGCGGTGTATTTATAAGTCTCTATTAGACCAGGCAAACCCTGGTGTCTGAAGGCTTCATTTCCTTAGCAGATCTCTGCAGTTATCCTCAGCCCCTGAAGCTCTTAAGTTCCTGTTTGCCCCCTCAAGAATCACTGAAGATCTTGATCAGAAAAGCGGCCTTGGCTGCCTCATTCCCGTCTTGGCCCTTATGTCTAGCAGCATTTTTCTCGCTTCATGCAAATATTACTCTTGGTCTAGATTTTTTTCAGTTTTCATAGGTACAGACTTTTTTTTTCTTTAATTAGTCTACCACTAACAAAGTGGTGGAGTCTACCCCCAAATAATGTTTAGATACAACTCAGGAGACCTCTAAATGCATAACAAGGTATTATGCTCCATATAAGATTCCGCACTAAAGGGCACTCGCCTTGCACTCGGCCGACCCAGGTTCATTATGCCGACCTAACACCTCCTCCTCCTCCTCCTGTTCCTCTTCTCCTTCTCCTTCTCCTTCTCCTTCTCCTTCTTCTCCTTCTCATTCTCCTCCTTCTTATTCTCCTCCTCCTTCTCCTTCTCCTTCTTCTTCTTCTTCTTCTTCTTCTTCTTCTTCTTCTTCTTCTTCTTCTTCTCCTCCTCCTCCTTCTTCTCCTCCTCTTCCCTCCTCCTTCTTCTCCTTCTCCTTCTTCTCCTCATTCTTCTTCTTCTCCTCCTCCTTCTTCTCCTTCTCCTTCTCCTTCTTCTTCTTCTTCTTCTCCTCCTCCTTCTACTTCTTCTTCTTCTTCTTCTTCTTCTTCTTCTTCTTCTTCTTCTTCTTCTTCTTCTTCTTCTTCTTCTTCTTCTTCTTCTTCTTCTCCTTCTCCTCCCTCCTTCTCCTCCTCCTCCTCCTTCTTCTTCTCCTCCTCCTCCTCCTCCTCCTCCTTCTTCTTCTTCTTCTTCTTCTTCTTCTTCTTCTTCTTCTTTTCTTCTTCTTCTTCTTCTTCTTCTTCTCCTTCTTCTTCGTCTTCTTCTCCTCCTTCTCCTCCTTCTTCTTCTCCTCCTCCTTCTTTTTCTTCTCCTCCTCCTCCTCTTCCTTCTTCTTCTTCTTCTTCTCCTTCTTCTTCTTCTTCTTCTTCTTCTTCTTCTTCTTCTTCTTCTTCTTCTTCTTCTTCTTCTTCTTCTTCTTCTTCTTCTTCTTCTTCTTTCTTCCCCTCTCTCCTCTTAAACATTGTGGCTTGCCCTACACATATTTAGGGAGTATCATGTAAATCCCTTTGTGTACATTCAATGTTCATTTATAGTCTGGCATTACCATTTCCCACAATTAGTAGAACACTGTATATATTTATATCCCACTAATGAATACAGTCATTCTATATCTGTCCTTTTCCTTTTAACTAGGTTAGGGTTAGGGTTAGCATGATAAACTTGGACATGGGAATCTCCTGGTTGACAGGTCCACAAATGAAATTGATCACATCATATTCAATTGACTGTTTTGCCTGACCTATATCGCTGTTGTCCCAAAATTCCAAACAGGATCAGATCACCGTCTCCTTTGTGCAAAATTCTACTTCACTCAATGGGGAGAAAGGGCTGCAAAGTTTAAGAAGAGAACTCCCAGAATGACCACCAATTGGGAACTCTTTGGCATCATTGCGGCAACATGGGAAGATGCCATCATTGATGACAATAATGAAGAATACAACCAACTGGTTCAGCACCTCCATGATTGTGTGAAGAATGCCGAGAGAGAAAGACACAAAGGACGCCTGTCTTCAAAAACTTTCAAGCTCATTCACCAACGTGGCAAGGTACGAGCCTCAGGCAACCATAAGGCATCCAAGCTCACAAAGCAGTGCAGAGAAGTGATCAGGTGATGATAATCTCCATGTCCATCCATTTATAGGCAGAGTCCATGACTTCGCTTTTCCTGACAGCTGCATAGTATTCCATTCTGTAGATGTGCCATAGTTTCTTTATCTAGTCTTCTGTTGCTTGAACATATTTTAAATAAGTTCAAAGGATTAGAACCTCACAAACAGGAGTAGGGGCCTCAGTGAGAGTGCAGGGGGATGAGATCACGTGAGCTAAGACCACAGCAGAGTGCTGAGGGGAAGGCCCAGAATTGACAGGACTTGTGCCTGTGAGCAGTGAGGAAGAAGATTGTGTAACAGCTTCCACATTCCATTCCTCCAAGAGATGTCCTGTCACAAACTAATGGACATGAATCCAGGAAAGGAATCAGCTGTGCGCTGAGTTGTAGTTGAGTTAGGGGTGGAGCATTCAGAGAGAATAGAAGGTTCAAGAGGTCCCCAGGGCCTAGCTTTCAGCACTGTTCTGCACTTTGGGGGCATCAACCTTCCACCCATTTCTTCTCTGGTGCTGCTACTGCCTTAGTTCTGACTCGAGTACAGGAGGGTCCAGGTAGAATTAAGATTTAAACACAGGCTGAAGTACTGCTCATCAAACTGGTGCACGTCACTCCACACTAGTGTGTAGTCTAAAGCTCAGATGACAGATGCTGAGTTCAAAGTCACTGAGCTAGAATAATCAGAAAAGTCACAAGAGTGTGTGACATTTCATATGAAATTCACTTATAAATGAATGGATATGGGACATATGGTGCCAAGTGAACGAGTCAGAAGGAAGGATACAGAGGTAGAATGAATGATTTCACTCACTTGTGGGACATAAAAACACAGTATGAGACTCATACCCAAGGACAGTAGAAACACAGGCCTGGAGGATCGGTCCATGGTTGGTAGCCTGTCTCAGCTACTGATAACCTCTCAGTACCTGTATTGTAAACCATAATGTCCAGAGAGAGAGTGAGAGAGAGATAGAGAGAGAGCAAACTGGGGGTGGGGTGGGTGGTGGGAGAGAAACTGTGACGTTGGTGGTGGGCAATGTCACTGGAGGAGGGATGGGTGCTGTAACGTTGTATGACTGAAGCCCAATTATGAATAGCTTTGTAACTGTGTATCTCACAGTGATTCAATTTTCAAAATATAATTAATAAATATGAATTAGAAAATAAAAGAGTGTGTGACATTCATTTTCAGGTCAGTCAGCGAGTTCTTGGAAACACCTTCCTATTTAATGTGTCCTGAGCTACCGGACACATTTGAGCTACCCTGAAGATCCAGACGCTCCCCACAAGTAGCTCAAGTCAAATGACCCCAGGACAGCGGGGGTGGGGGGCGGTGGGGGGCATATGTGTATAACTCAAAGACACTCTGAAAGAGGTGAGCAGGGCTCAGACATATCTGAGGTGAGAGAAGAGCGGGTGGTAAAGAGGAAACCCCAGAGTGAAGACGGTCTCAGAAACCATGAGCGAATGGAGGAAACCCCAGGGTGAAGACAGACATGGGAACCATGACCAAATAGGAAAGCAGCTACGCTGGGCTCAGCTGTGCCTGGCCCAGATCCATAGCTGCAAACTTACTCCACAGAGCACTGGTGTTTGTGCAGGGGCTGCTGGAAGATGGTGGGCTCATGAGAACAGAGGATGGAGTGTGGTGAGGGGTGTTGGTGCTCTGCTAACAGAGGCTCTGGGAGCTCCCTGGTCCTTCCTGCACATGAGGATAACATGCAAGGACCCTCGGGCAAGAAACAGGGAGGCCTTTATCAGATGCCAGCCCACTGCCAATTGACCTTGGGTTTGCAAGGTGCAGGCTGGGAAAGGAGCCTGTGGCTTAAGCACCCGCTCACTGCACTGCCATCACAGGCTGAAGAGACTAAAACAGAAATCAAGAGATGAAGGCCTCAAGGGGTGCCGGTCAGACACCACCAAGAAGCATTATTGACCTAGACTGACCTCTAGAACTGGAAAGTTGAGAATTTTCATTGGGCTGCACCAACTTGGTTTTCATGCCTTGCTAACTTAGGAACAATGATGTAAATATTTGAAGAGGAAAAGGAGAGAGAGTGAGTTTGTCTCTTTCTTTAGAAAGCTTTGCAGAGAAGCTAGGAAGAGCTCTGGGGCAACTGAGTTAAGGGTCTTTTGGAGAAGGTTGTACCCTCATTTAATGTCATTGTCCTCCATTCCATATCACTTACACATATTAACAGTCTCACCTGACAAGCAACTGCTCCATTATGAAGAGAGAAAGATGAGACAGAAGAGAAGGGAGGAAGGGAGAAAGCCAGAACCCCTGAGAACTCGGAAACGGACCACCCGCCACATCAGCAGTACTGGAAAGAGTACGAATATCTAAATTCCAACTGAGGTCAGTCTCCTGAATGTGGTTAGCTGAATGAAAACCCTTGTATTTTATTCAATTTTCCTAACATAAATCTCTCAGGTCTGCTGTGAACTAGGCTTCACTTTAGAACATATGTTTTAAATATAAAGTTCAGCTTTTCTTCCACATTTCTATTCAAGTGGAGTGCTTTGATTCAAGTGAAAATTTACTGGTGACTGGAAATTCTTCTATAGATCTTACCAACTGTTTTCTATGGGGGTGTCATCCTTCCAGTGAAGCCTGCAGCACCCTCAATGTAGAAACACCGATTCTTTCCTGTTGTATTTTTTATTTTCTATTTTGTTTGTGTCTGATCTAATCTTTATTATTTCCTTCCTCTGCTATTTTGGGCTTTATTAATAATCTATTCTAGTTATTTTGGTTGTAAAATTTATAACTGTTGACATGAGATCTTTCCTGTGATTTGATGTTAGAATTATAGCCATAAATTTCCCTGCTGTGCAGTATATTATATAACTGTAAGAAAAGACGAAGTTGGGGATGGAACAATAGTACAGCAGGTAAAGATACTTGCCTTGCACATGGCCAACGCTGGTTTGATCCTAGGCATGGTGTATGATTCATCAAACCCCTTCAGGAACGATCTCTGGCACAGAATTAAGAATAGATTGCCTTGAGCATTACCAGATGTGGAAGCAAGAAAGAAAGAAAAAGAAAGGAAGAAAGGAAGGAAGGAAGGAAGGAAGGAAGGAAGGAGGGAGGGAGGGAGGGAGGGAGGGGAGGAGGGAAGGGGGAAGGAGGGAAGGAGGGAAAGAGGGAAGGAAGGAGGGAGGAAGGAAGGAGGGAAGGAGGGAAAGAGGGAAGGAAGGAAGAGAGAGAAAGGAAGGAGGGAGGGAAGGAGGGAAGGAAGGAGGAGGAAGGAGGGAAGGAGGGAGGGAGGGAAGGAGGGAAGGAGGGAAGGAAAGGAGGGAAGGAAGGAGGGAAGGAAGGAGGGAAGGAGGGAAGGAATGAGGGAAGAAGGGAGGGAAGGAGGGAAGGAGGGAGGGAAGGAGGGAAGGAAGGAAGGAGGGAAGGAAGGAGGGAAGGAGGGAAGGAGGGAAGAAAGGAAGGAGGGAAGGAGGGAAGAAAGGAGGAAGGAGGGAAGGAAGGAGGGAAGGAGGGAAGAAAGGAAGGAGGGAAGGAGGGAAGGAGGGGAAGGAAGGAGGGAAGAAAGGAGGGAAGGAGGGAAGAAGGGAAGGAGGGAAGGGAGGAAGGAGGGAAGAAGGGAAGGAGGGAAGGAAAGAAGGAGGGAAGGAGAGGAAGAAGGGAAGGAGGAAGGAAGGAAGGAAGGAGGGAAGAAGGGAAGGGAAGGAAGAATGGAAGGAAGGAAGGAAGGAAGGAAGGAAGGAGGGGAGGAAGGAAGAAAAGAAGGAAGGAGGGAAGGAAGGAGGGAAGGAGGGAAGAAAGGAAGGAAGGAAGGAGGGAAGGAGGGAAGAAAGGAGGGAACGAGGGAACGAGGGAAGGAGGGAAGGAAGGAAGAAAGGGAAGGAAGGAGGGAAGGAAGGAAGGAGGGAAGGAGGGAAGGAGGGAAGGAAGGAGGGGGAAGGAAGGAAGGAAGGAAGGAGGGAAGGAGGAAGGAAGGAAGGAAGGAGGGAAGGAGGGAAGGAGGGAAGGAAGGAAGGAGGGAAGGAGGAAGGAAGGAAGGAAGGAGGGAAGGAAGGAGGGAAGGAAGGAAGGACGGTTGGACGGAAGAAAGGAAGGAGGGTAGGAGGGAAGGAAGGAGGGAAGGAGGGAAGGAGGGAAGGATGAGGGACCAGAGTGATAGTACAGCAAATAGGGCATCTGCCTTACACAGTTTGATCCCTGGCACCTCACAGCTTCCTCTGGGTCCTCTAACAGTGATCCCTGAGCACAGATCCAGGAGTAAGCCTTGAGCATATCAGAATGAAGAGAGAGAGAGATGAAATGTTGTTTGCCACTAGTACCAGATGACTTCACTCATCTGTAGGACACACAGAGAGAAAAACAGGGAACACACTGTACTGACGATGATAAATCCTTGGTCTTATACTACAAGACATTAATAAACAGTGTGAGAAGTGATGGTAGGAGGCAGATGAGGCCAGGGGTAACGTAGGGATGGTGGTGGAGACTCATGGACTCTTCTGCTGTTGGGGTGTGCAGCAATTTTATACTCAATCCATAAACTTAAGTGCTGTTGTTACCATCACTATTTCCATGTTAGCACTGTGTAAACTGCTCAGCAAGGACAGAGATTGCAGAGATCTGTCAGGGTACGTTGATGCACGGTGCTCTTCAAGCTCATTTCTCTGCTGCTCTTCTACTTTGATGTTCCATACAGTGGTGAGTGAAATATTGAAGCCTCCCAACTATAATCCTTGTTGATTTTTAGTTTTGACATCTTTCTAAATTTCTACAAAGAAATTCTTTAGTTTTTGTGTTATGTATTTTGTGTTTGCCTTTTGTATGGAATGTTTTCTATTATTTTACTTTTTTTAATCTAATGTATATTTCTATGAATAGTATATAAACAAACTTTTTAAAAAGTATATTTTCTCTTTTGCTTCTTTGGGTCACGCACAGCAATGCTCAGGGATTACTTCTGGCTCTTCGCTCAGGAATTACTCCTGGAGGTGCTTGGGAGGCCATATGGGATGCCAGGGATCGAACCCAGGTTGGCCATGTGCAAGGCAAACACCCTTCCCACTGTGCTATCGCTCCGGCCCCAAAGAAGGCCATGATCACACCCTGTATATCCATGATGAAAGAAGAGTGTGAGAGGAATAAATGAAGGCTAAACAAAAAAAAGTATAACATATTTTATTTGGAAGTTTTGAGGAACAGGAGACAGGAGAGAGAGGGGGAGAGAGAGAATATAATGCTTGAGAGAGAACATGGGGCTGGCGTGATAGCACAGCCAAGAGGGCATTTGTCTTGCACTCAACTGATCTGGGTTCTATCCCCAGCATCCCATATAGTCCCTAGAACCGCCAGGAGTAATTCCTGAGTGTAGAGCCAGGAGTGATTCCTGAGCACTGCTGGGTGTAACCCAAAAAGGAGAGAGAGAGAAAGAGAGAGAGAGAGAAAGAGAGAGAGAGTACACGGACTTCTCCAGAGTGAAGGAACCCTAGTATACAGGTACTTATCCCAGAATCTGATATGACAGTATGAAAGTCCACATGTCAAGAGGGGAGGTGATGCGGGCAACACGTGTACTTAGTAGCACATGCACTCCAACCTCAACACACGGGCACAGGCAGCAAGTGGACTTGGACAGCATTTGTGAGCGCTTCCTTTGTTCAAGTTGGCTTTTATAGGGCTTTCCTAACCTGCCCCCTGTCGGGGATGCCGCCGGGGTCCCCGACAGTGTCGGGACAGAAGTTCTCTTCTACCTCCGAGGACGCCAGGGGAACAGATGAAAACTCACTAGTCTGGTGCAGTTCCAAAAAAGGCTTTTAATAGTACAAAAGCTCTACTATCGCAATCCAATATAATGAAAGAACTCTAACTCTGGTCCGAACTTAGACCACACAAAAGAACCTAAGTCTCCCACCAAAGAGAGAAGGGCAGTGCTATTATAGGTATAAACAAAGGTTAAGCCAAGAACTAATCCCTTCTTCTGAGATTATCTCTTATATGAAACACGGGGGAGAGAGAGAGAGAAAGAGAGAGAGAGAGAGGGCTGGTATAAAGTAATACATCTTAATTTCATGAGCTTCATGTAATCTAAATGGTACCCACAAAGTCCTTCTTATTTATTATCTGCACCAGGGTGATTCTGAGTTCTGAGAATCTTGTTCTGGTGTACTGAAAGGGTCACACTCGCCTGCTTGAGAGCAAACTAGTATGATCCTTTCTATAATCTTCCTATAGTCTCAACGAACCCAGGGTGGTAGTCTCCTGGTAAATTCTAACTGTCCCATGCTGGGTGCAGTGGATATAATGAGGAGCTGTGCCCAATCTAGAAAACATAGAAGTCTTAGTAGATGTATAAGTCAGAAGTTATTCAGTCAAGGTGACTTCTGTAACTGCCTCACCCTCTAGCAGTGTTTACATAGAAGAGAGGTCTCATTAGAATGAACCTTGGCTTAAGTAGATTAAGCTGGATGTGAGGGTGATCTGGCTGCAACATCTGTCACCCCATTGATGGCCAGGGTTGATTCGGCTGATCTGGCTGGCTAGGCGGGTGTCCCCCTTCCTCCCTCAGCGCTCCATGTGCGGCCCTCCGAAGCAGCACGCTCGGTTGAAGAGGACGGCCTTCCCGAATAGAGATGGACCGGTCTTCGGTCAAGGGTATACGAGTAGCTGCGCTCCCCTGCTAGAACCTCCAAACAAGCTCTTAAGTAGATTAAGCTGTGAGTGGGCAAAACACCAAAGCTCCCAGATTGGCTAAATCTGTCATCCAACACCCCTCTGTGGAACTTTCTACCTAAATAAGAGTCTGTTACTAGAAAGCATTCTATTTAACTGGATGAGGAAAATGCAGGAGGGAGGATACTTGATAACCTTTGACTCCAAAGTCTAGGGAAGAAAAGGTCAGAGAAGAAAGAAACAAAGAGAGGGAGTGAGAATCTGAGAAAAGAAATGATCGGGTAATGGAGGAGCAGGGTGAGTAGCCTCAGGTACATGAGTAATGTGGGGGAGTGGTATAGCTGTAGGTCCAATCCACAGACTCAACAGCACTGAAAGCATGAAATTCAAAAGACCACTGGCACCCAACTTTAAAATGTGCACTGGTGGAGGGATGGATGCTGCAGTATTGAATGACTGAAACCCAATCATGAACAGCTTTGTAAATGTCTATCTCACGGTGTTATCACTTGTATCATTTGTATTACTTGTCTTCCCATTGTTCATCGATTTGCTTGATCAGACACCAGTAACATCTCTATATGTCCTGTCGTATGCTAGTGTAGCCCAAGGGCATCTGCTTGCTTCAGGAACACGAAGAGCCTCAAACCATTCCTTCAGGTCATGGGAATGAGGTCTATAATTGTGACTGGTTTTTGGCATATCAAATACTACACGGGTAGCTTGCCAGGCTCTGCTGTATGGGTGGTATACTCTCATCTCGTGATTTACTGATGAACAGTGATTACTGATGAATACATTTATTTTTATATTTTTATATCACTGTATCACTGTCTTCCCGTTCATCATCGATTTGCTCGAGTGGGCCCCAGTAACATCTCCATATGTCCTGTCTGATGCTAGTAGAGCCCAAGGGCATCTGCTTGCTCCAGGAACATAAAGAGCCTCAAACCATTCCGGAATGAGGTCTATAATTGTTACTGGTATTTGGCATATATATCAAATACAACACGGGTAGCTTGCCAGGCTCTGCCGTGCAGGTAACATACTCTTGTAGGCATCTCTAAGTCCAGCATTTATAGATGAACCCGGCCGCCGCGAGCCGGGCGCTGATAGGCTGGTCTGCTGGGTGGAGGTCTGACGAGAGAGAAGTCCAGATGTGGAAAATGGAGGCCCTCATGGAGTGGGGGGGGGGTCGTCTGGCTTGTTGCGAGGCTCTGCTGGGGTGGTGGGCCAGGGCTAGAACCCACCATCCCTCCCGGGCACCTCGTGAGCGGCTGGTCACAGGGAGAGCCAGTAGCAGCTGGCTACTACTATTTTATTTTAATAAAAATAAAATAAAATGTGCCTATCAAGATGGCAGGCTGGAGGTGGGAAGGAACCTGGGAACACTGCTGGAGAGAACTTGGCATGGATGGTGGGATTGGTTCTGGAATGTTATATGTCTAAAATTCAATTATTAATGACCTTGTAGAACATAGTTCTTTAACAAAACAAGGCAAAAACCAGTAACAATTATAGACCTCATTCCCATTTGAGGCTCTTTACGTTCCTGGAGCAAGCAAATGCCCTTGGACTCTACTAGCATGAGACAGGACGTATGGAGATGTAATTGGTGCCCGCTCGAGCAAATCGATGATGAACGGGAAGACAGTGATACAGTGATACAGTGAATAAAATAAGACAAATTTTTAAATAAAATACAAACCAAAAAATAAATTAAACAGATAAATAAAATATCCTGACAATTTATGGAAGTTGGTTTAGAAATCAAATTAGGGTCCTAAGAGATAGTAGAGGGTTAAGGCACATGCCTCCCATGTCTCCAGCACTGAGCACAGAGCCAGTAGTGACCCGAACCACTCTCCCATCCCCTAATCCAATTCTCTCCCCTTTCAATACGAAAATATTTCTTCTAATATTTTTATTTCCTTACAGTTCTGTTTATAAATGGCTCTTTTGAAAATGCTATCACTATCACTATCTTCCCGTTAATCATCTATTTGCTAGAGCGGGCACCAGTAATATCTCCATATGCCCTGTCTCATGCTAATAGAACCCAAAGGCATCCACTTGCTCCAGGAATATAAAGAGCCTCAAACAATTATATTAGGTCACGGGAATGACCTAATATAAATGTTACTGGTATTTGGCATATCAAATACTACACGAGCAGCCTGCCAGGCTTACCATGCGGGTGGCATACTGTTGTAGTCACCTAAAATGACTATTGAAAAATGCTATTTTCAGGTAAATTAGAACTTAGTTCCTAAGAGAATCGAGGATGTGACTTTTGTGGTAGAGACATATGTGTGACACTCAGGGAGGGCCGAGGATGTGGCTTTGGTGGTAGAATACATATGTGTGACACTCAGGGAGGGCCGAGGATGTGGCTATCGTTGTAGAATACATATGTGTGACACTCAGGGAGGGCCGAGGATATGGCTATTGTGGTAGAATACATATGTGTGACACTCAGGATTCGATACTGCACAATACCTCTTGAGCATGGCTGGATGTGGCCTTACCCACAACCAACAAAAATGTATGTAAGCATGAGACCTGCCTTCATTTGGCCATCCCTATTTGTATAAGTGTACAAAAAGTATGAAACAATATAATCATAAACCAAAATGACAGGTATAAATCCAACAATATTAACAATTGTCATTGATAAATCAATAATCTAACAACCAGGGATGACTCTGGGTGAAAGAATAGACACTTCGGGTGCTTAGGTCATGGGCATCATCTAATTTTAGGACCACCATGAAGGTCTTCTTGCCCCGCCTTGGAATTTGAATTGTACCCACTGTAGTCTCTGGTGCCAGAAAGGGGGAAAACGTGACATAATTTTTTGGTTAATAAAAGTCCAACTGACCTGTGTTTAACAGACCCCTTCAGCCTACTTGGTGTAACTTAAGCTTAGTGAGATTTCCGGTATTGCCACAAGCCAGTTCACTCTGTTGGGTTCCTCTGCATGATAGAGTCATATACTGCATTGTGACTAACTGCACAAATGGCATCTTTCCAAAGTACATCAAAGGTTTCTTCTTCAGTGAATAGGCAAGAACTTGATTCACAAAATTCTCTTATCTGCAGCTGCTGGGAAGAGCAAGCCAGGTTCCAGGTTGACCCTGGGGTGGCAAATGAGCCTATGGGATGCAGGTCAGCTCTGACGGCCCTCATGGGCAGCAGTCCTCAGAGGAGCAGCAAAGCTCATGTAACATCTCTCCTAGATCTGACTTTCTACAGATGCCCAGCAAAGGCCTCAGGAAGAGGAGGGGCAAGAAGACCTTCATGATGGTCCTAATATTAGATGATAGGCCATGACCTAAGCACCCCAGTCCTCCCTGGATGCTCCCTTGCCATCCCCGGACAGTCCTACCTGGATGCTCCATCACCATCTCAGAACAATCCTTCCTGGGTGCTCCTCACCAGCTCAGGGCAGAGTCCTCCCTGGGTGTTCCTTCTATATTCCAGGACCATCCTCCCTGGGTGCTTCTGCACCATCCCAGGGCATAGTGCCCTCAGTGCTCCTTCATCAGCCCAGGGCAGTACTTCATGAGTGCTCCTTCGCCATTCCAGACATTAGTGCTCCTAGGTGCTTCATCACCATCCCAGGATACAGTGCTCTTAGGTGCCCCTCACCACCCCCAGAACATGCTGCTTCCGAGAGCTCCATCACCCTACTTAGAGCTCCCCTAACACACACGTGGGTGAAGAAGTTGCCAGGGTCCGGAGCAGGCTGCCACTCGCTTCTCATCTCAGGTCTAGGTTCAGAACCTAGCACGGACTCCAGCTCCTCAGCCCAGATCTCAGGGAAGAAGATCCGTGTGATCACAGCAGTTGACAACTAGGTAGTGGCGGTCACCTCTCACCTGTCTGGGAAGCCTGTCTGACATTAGCGTGGGTGAATTCATGTGCCCTTCAGCAAGCCCCCTCTGTAAAGGCCAGTAAGAGCTGGAGTTGGTGTACCAAGTGCCTGACGCATATGTTCTGCTGTGTCACAGCCAAGAACACCAGCAGCTGTGCACGCCCAAGGAAAATCTAGACAGGTGACAGCTTTACAGAGTGGAGGATGCACGGAGCCCTGGTGAGATCAATGACAAATAAAGTAGCTTTTCCCAAGATGCCTTCGTCTCCCCCAAACCCTGCGCAGAGACAGTCCTCTGTCCCGCAGATCTGCAATTTGCTCCAGTAGGTGCCCTCCAGTCCCGGCATGCTATTTTTTAACCCTCTCTCAAATACATTTACAAGTTGGAAAGAGAGAACACACATAAAGAATATTAAAGCAGGGCATGGCCACTGGGAAGCAATCAGCTAAAGTGCGTTCAAGTATAATAAAGGACATTTTCAGGAGAAATGGGGGTTGCTCTGTGATTTAGCTGGTCTACATTTTCTAGTCACAATTGCACATAAGGATATTTAAGCTGAAGCTTCACATTCATCTCAATTATGATCTGGCACTTGTCACCTATGACCTGCCTACATTCTGTAATGTGAAGCTACTTGAACTGAGAACAAACCTCTATAACCCCTGCTGTTTCCCTGTGAACTCTCTGAAACTGAGGTCAACGTGCTTCTCAGAGATGTTTTCTCAGCTTCTCTCACTCTCCAGAGCTGCCTTATAAGCACTTCTAGGTGATGAAGGTGGAAGGGCTGATAGATTGTGTTCTGAAGATGAGTTGGCTAGTGGCAGTTCCACACTGATAAGGTGCAAATGCAGACTATAGAGGCTCCTGAGCCAGTAGGGTGGTGTGGACCCAGCACACAGTAAACAGTGAGAGCTGCACACAAGGGCATATGGCTATAGACCAGGAGGGGTCCCCTCCCTTGCCACCATCTCAACACCAGATGATCCACGAGACCAGCTCATAACTTTTTTTGCATCATATAGCTTTGCCATGGCACAGAGGGCACCATGAGGGGGCAGGGAGTCACAGAGCCTGGAGTTCTAGTATGATCCACATATGGCTCCACAATTGATCCATGTTGTAAATGTTGCCAGTGAGTCCTATTCTATATGTAATTTATGTCTGCTTTAAAAGGAAAAGGTATTTTTACACTAGACCCACATGCACCACTGATTTCTTCTTTGATTTCTTCTATGGACCCACTGGTTGTTCAGCAGTGAACTATTTAATTTCCAGGTGTTTGATTTGATTCTCTGTTTCTGTGTGTGGTTGACCTCTATTTTCAGTGCATCGTGGTCTGAAAAGATAGTTGATACAATTTCTATTTCTTGATTGTATTGAGGTATGTTTTGTGGTCCAGCATGTGGTCTATCTTGGAGAATGTTCGATGTGCACTGAAGAAAAATGTATTTCAGCTTTTGGGAGATGAAAAGCCCTGTATATATCTAGTAGCCCTCTCTCTTCCATCTCTTCCTTCAGAGCCAGTATTTCCTTGATGAGTTTTTGTCTCACTGATCAGGAAATACAAGGCAGTGTTGAAGTTTTCAAATATAATTGTGTTACTATCAATGTCCTTCTTGAAGTCTATTAGCAGTTGTTTTAAGTATTATGCTGACCCCTCGTTGGATGCACATGTGTTTAGGAGTGTAATTTCTTCCTGATATACATAACCCTTGATTATTAAGAAATGGCCTTCACTGTCCCTTCTTAACCTTTTCATCCTGAAATCTATGTTTCCGGATACTAGTATGCCACTCATGCCATTTTGGAGGAGTTGTTTGCATGAATAATTGCTTTCCACAGGAAACCAATAAAACATATGAGGATATGAAAAAACAGTGGAACAGTCACCCAATAAAATACAGCAGGAAATGAGAGCAAAAAATGAGAAAACTACCATTAAGGAGCTGCTGGGGTCCCCAGTGATATCAGGAAACGAGTTCCCTTCTACCTCCAAGGTCTGCAATGGATGAAAACTCATAAATCCTGTATGGTTCCAAAAGACTTTTACTAATTATAAATTAAACAAGCTCTGCCACCGCAATCCAAAATAATGAGATTCCCTAGACCTCTAGCTCTTGATCAGAACTTAGACCATGCATTCAAGCCCAAGTCTCCCACAAAAGTGGATCCCAGTACTTAAAGATAGTCGCCTTATATCCAAAAGTAATCCTATCTTCAGGGAGGATCATGTCAACAAAGATCAACGAATCAGCTTCTAGGTGTAGAAGTAGGGTGATATCACCTTTGGGTGGTACCACACTTGTTTCAGGTCTAAACAAATGATTTCCAGGAACTAGTCCCTTTCTCTGAGATTATCTCTTATGTCAAAACACTGGAGAGAAAGGGAGAGAGAGAGATGGTATAAAGAAATACATCTCAATGGATGCATATTCATGGGGAGAAACACATCATAATTTTGTGGGTTTCATGCAATCTAGATGGTACTCACAAAGTCTATTTTCTTTTCTTTACCAAGGTGATTCTGACCCAGTGTCTTGTCCTCTGTTTACTAAAAGGATCATGCTCGTCTGCTTGAGGGCAAACTAGCATGATCCTTCCTTCAATCGATAGCCCAGTGGGTAGGGGCGTTTGCCTTGCACGTGGCCGGCCTCTGGCAGCCCGGGTTTGATCCCCGGCATCCCATGTGGTCCCCAGAGCACTGCCAGGAGTGATTCCTGAGTGCAGAGCCAGGAGTGTCCCCTGAGCATTGCCGGGTGTGACCCAAAAAAGCAAAAAAAAAAAAAAAGATAGTCTCAATGTAGCCAGGGTGGTAGTCTCCTGGTAAATTCTAACTGCCCATGCTAGGACCAGTGTGTACTAAGAGGAACTGTGCCCAATCTAGATAACATTGAAATCATCACTATCACTGTCATGGTCTTCCCGTTGTTCATTGATTTGCTCAAGCAAGCACCAGTAACATCTCCATACGTCCTGTCACAAGCAAGTGTAGCCCAAGGGCATCTGCTTGCTCCAGAGACAGGAAGAGCCTCAAACCATTCTTCAGGTCATGGAATTGAGGTCCATAATTGTTACTAGCTTTTAGCATAACAAATAAAACATGGGTAGCTTGCCAGGCTCTGCCATGTAGGTGGTATACTCTCAGTGGAAGGCTCTCATCTCAAGTATTTACTGATGAAACTTAAAGGGGAAAGATCAGGTTTTCTCTTGGATGGGGCTCTAAGGAACTATGGAGTCTG
Organism: Cryptotis parvus; assembly: GCA_021461705.1. NCBI lineage: Eukaryota > Metazoa > Chordata > Mammalia > Eulipotyphla > Soricidae > Cryptotis > Cryptotis parvus. The sequence continues at coordinate 71,357 of JAJIBD010026240.1, forward strand.
GACGTTGAGAATGGCTGACCACATGATGTGTGGTTTGCTCGGCTTCTTGCTAGGCTTACTGGGATGATGGGTATAAGGTAGAACCTATCTAGACTTGTGGAGGAGGGACCACGCTGGCCAGACTCTGAGAGGAGATTTGGGCTCCGCCCTTTCCTCCACCTCTATACCAGCTACTCCAGAAGAGAGACCCACTCACACCAGACCCACAGCTCTCTTGGCACGCAGCCACTTTGCGGCCACTCTATATTCTTAGATAGTACCGATTTTAGTATAAGGTCCTTCTCAGGATCTTTCACATTGGAGCAATGTTGGACTCGGCCAGGGGCTGGCCGAGCTCCTTACTGGGAAGTCATCTCTATGGGTTGCTTCCACATGGGGCCGACCAAGCAGCACAGGTGTGGGTCTGGAGTGGATGGGTCTCGATCTCTTCCGGGGTTGCAGAGGAGCTGTGGGTCTGGCATGGGTGGGTCTCTCTTTCTGGGTAGCTGCCATGGAGGTGGAGGGAAAGGGCAGAGCCCAAATTATAGTAGAGATTACAGTAATATTTTATAAGTTACTGATTCAGAGTCTAAATGACTCTTGTAACTGCCACACCCTCCATCAGTGTTTAAACAGAAGAGAGATATCATTAGCATGAACTCGGGCTTAAGAACATGTAAATACCTTAAACCATAAGTGGATTAAACACCAAAGTTCCCAAGTTAGTTAGGCCTCCTCATCCAACAACTACAAACAGAAGTGTCATTAGAAATAAATTTGGTTGATGAAATGAAAAACCTCAAAGAGTGCCCCCAACAGTAGAATGACAATAACCAAAGACAGAATCAGTGAGCTTGAAGATGAGCTGCAGGAGGCACTCAGGCAACAACGGAAGATGGAGAAATATTTCAAAATAGCTCAAGATCGTGCAAGAGAACACCAGGATGAATTCAAGAGAGACAGCATAAGAACCATGGGGGTGCAAGAGGGACAGGGAGGCAACCTCAAGTGAGGTAGGAACAGTTAAATATATCATTGCTGAAAAGTTCCCAGATGTGGAGGATGCAGGCATCCAAATCCAAGAAGCTTGAAGGGCACCAGCTAAAACAGATCCTAACAAAAAAGACTCCAAGATAATCCTAATCAGAAATATGAATGCCAAGGGCAGAGATGCAATACTACAAGCAGAAAGATCAAAGAAAGAAATTCCATACAAAGAAGCACCCTTAGATTTATAGCAGACTTATTAGATAAAAACCCTCCAATCCCAAAGACAGTGGTGTATGTAGTGAAAAAAAATCAATGAAATGAAGGCCTCACCAAGAATACTTTACCTGGCTAGCCACTTATTCAGATCCGGAAGGAACGATACATAACTTGGTGGATAAAGAACAGCTCAGGAACTTAATAGACTCAAGTCAACTTTAAAAGAATGACTGAAGGAGCTACTATAAGATAAGACAAATCCCAAAACACAATAAGCTTATACAGAAAAATGGCATTAAAATCCCATAACAATAATCTCTCTCAATGTCAGCAGTCTAAATGCACCAGTTAAGAAATACAGAGTGAAAAAAAATGCAAATGATGGCTTCTGAGTGTATGTAGTGCAGCCCACAATGTGTAGGAGAAGGAAGAGAGAGAGGGAGAGAGAGGAGATAAAGAACCTGCCATTTAGGCAGGCCATGAGAGGGGGGAGGGAATTGGGGACATGGGTGGTGGGAGATGGGCACTGGTGGAGGCGGGGTGCTGGAACACTGTGTGACTGAAACCTCCAAACGTGAACAACGTTGTAATTGTATATCTCACTGTGGTATAATAAAATGTTTTAAAAAAAAACCAACTGTGAATAACGTTGTAAGTCACTGTGCTTGAACAAAATAAAATTTGGGTAATAAAGGAAATAAGGTGGCTACAAAAAAAAAAAAAAAACAGAGTGGCAAAATGGATTAAAAAACCTGAATCTCACATTCTACTGCCTACAAGAAATTCATATGAACAGTCAGAGCAAACACAGACTCAGTGTCAGACTGGAAAACAATTCTTCATACAAACAACTCCTCTAAAAAAGACTGGGTGACCATACTAGTATCTGACAGGATAGATTTCAGGCTGTAAAAAGGTTAGAAGCAACAAAGAAGGGCATCATCAAAGGATATGTATATCAGGGAGAAATTACATTCCTAAACATATATACACCCAATGAGGGACAGCAAAACACTTAAAACAAGTACTAGTAAACTTCAGGGAGGATATTGATAGCAACACAATTGTTGCTGAGACTACAACACTTGAGACTACAACACTACTTTGTTGCCTCTTGACAGATCAACGAGACTGAAACTCAGCAAGGAAATACTGGCTCTGAAGGAAGAAATGGAAGGGAAAGAGGACTAGTAGATAGACAGGGTTTTTCATACCCAAAAAGCTGAATATACTTTTTAATCCAGGGCACATGAAACATTCTCCAAGATAGACCACATACTGGGCCACAAAACATCACTGTCTGTATCACTGTCTTCCCATTCATCATCGATTTGCTCGAGCGGGCCCCAGTAACATCTTCATATGACCTGTCTCATGCTAGTAGAGCCCAAGGGCATCTGCTTGCTCCAGGAACATAAAGAGCCTCAAACATTCCTTCAGGTCATGGGAATGAGGTCTATAATTGTTACTGGTATTTGGCATATCAAATACGACACGGGTAGCTTGTCAGGCTCTGCCGTGCGGGTGGCATACTCTTGTAGTCATAAAAATCCTGTAAAAATGGCTGATTTTGGTCAGTAAGCACTGACCATATAAATGACTGAATCATCACTGTCTTCCCATTCATCGATTTGCTCGAGCGGGCCCCAGTAACATCTCCATATGTCCTGTCTCATGCTAGTAGAGCCCAAGGGCATCTGCTTGCTCCAGGAACATAAAGAGCCTCAATCCATTCCGGAATGAGGTCTATAATTGTTACTGGTATTTGGCATATCAAATACAACACGGGTAGCTTGCCAGGCTCTGCCGTGCAGGTAGCATACTCTTGTAGTCATCTCTAAGTCCAGCATTTATTGATGAACCGCGCGCCGGGCTGTGATAGGCTGGTCGGCTAGGTGGAGTTCTGATGAAAGAGAAGTCTGGATGTGGAAAATGGAGACCCTCATGGAGTAGGGGGTCGTCTGGCTTGTTGCAAGGCTCTGCTGGGGTGGCGGGCCAGGGCTAGAACCCGCCATCCCTCTTGGGAGCCTCGTGAGCCGCTGGGCACAGGGGAGAGAGACTCACAGACATGGGGCAGAGCTGCTACTTGCTCTCCCTGTGCCACAAAACATACCCAATAAAATCAAGAAGATAGAAATTGTGCCACCTATTGTTTCAGATGATGCTGCACTGAAAATAGAAGTTAATCACATACAGAAACAGAAAATTAAATCAAACACCTGGAAACTAGACAACTCACTGCTGAACAACAAGTGAGTCATAGAGGAAATCAAAATATTCCTGGAAACAAATGAGAAGATAGACACAAGCTATCAGAACATGTAGGACACAGAAAAGGCAGTGTTAAGAGGAAAGTTTATAGCTCTGCAAGTGTTCACCAGGAAGGAAGAACATAAATACTTAAATACTTTGACTTCTCAGCTTATGATCTTAGAAAATAACCACCAAAGGTGTCCATCTCAGGCAGGATGAGATGGACAATAGTAAAACTTAGAATGAAATAGTAAAACTATTTCATTTAAATAGTTTTGAATGGATTAAAAAAAACTGAATGAAATAGTAAAATGAAATAATAAAACTTTTTTACTATTTCATTTTAAAAATGAAATAGTAAAACTTAGAGCAGAAATCCATGAGATAGAATCCCCAAAAAAAATACAAAAAGATGAATAAAGCCAAAAAGCTGGTTCTTTGAAAAAAATAAACAAGATTGATAAATCACTTTCAAGACTCACCAAGGAAAGGGAAAGAGAGAACCAAAATAAATAGAATCAGAAATGAAAAGGAGGACATCACAGCAGACACCACCGAAATTCCAAAGATAATCAGAGACTACTTTGAGATTCTGTTTGCCATGAAACAAGGGAACCTAGAGGAAATGGACAAACTCCTGGATTCCTATACCCTCCCAAGGCTGAACCAAGAAGTCTTGGAATACCTGAACAAACCTATCAATATTGAGGACATTGAAACAGTAATCAAACACAAAAGCACAGGTCCAAATGGGTTTACTAGTGAATTCTTCCAAATCTTTATAGAGGAACTATTGCTAGTCCTTTTCAAGTTTTTCCAGGAAATTAAAGAAACAGAAACACTCCTGAACAGTTTCTATGAGGCAATATCACCCTGATGCCCCAATCAGACAGAGACATCATAAGAAGAAAATTACAGACAAATATCCCTGATAAACATAGATAAAACGATCTTCAACAAAATACTAGCAAATAGAATCCAAAGACTCATCAAAAATATCATACACCATGACCAGGTAGGATTTATCCCAGGGATTCAAGGGTGGTTTAACATTCACAAGTAAATGAACATAATACATCATATCAATAAAAGAAAAAAATAAAAACTGTATGATCATATCAATAGACGCAGAGAAGACATTTGACAAGATCCAGCACTCGCTCATGTTAAAAATTCTCCACAAAATGGGAATTGAAGAAATTTTTTCTTAATATAGTCAAAACCATCTCTCACAAGTCCACAGCAAGCATTATTCTCATTGGGGAAAAACTAAAAGCCTTCCCCTAAGATTGGGAATAAGACAAGGCTGGCTGCTACCACCATTTCTATTCAATATAGTACTGGAAGTGCTCGCCATAGCAATTAGGGAAGAAAAAAGACAGTAAGGGCATCCAGATAGGAAAAGAAGTCAAGTTGTCACTATTTGTGTATGACATGATATTATGCTTAGAGAACCCTAAAGTCTCTACCATAAAGCTCCTAGGAACAATAAATATGTACAGTAGAGAGGCAGGTTACAAAATCAATACCCAAAAGTCTGTGGCTTTCCTCCATGCAAATAACAAAAAGAGAAGAACATGATATTAAAAAAAATCCCTCACAACCATGATTCAGAAAATCAAGTACCTCTAAATCAGCTTAACCAAGGACATAAAGGACCTGTACAAAGAAAACTACAAAATGCTACTTCAAGATATAAAAGAGAACACAAGAAAACAGAAACACATTCCCTGGTCATGGATTGGGAGAATCAACATTGTCAAAATGGTAATACTCCCAAAAGCATCATACAGATTCAATGCAGTGCCTCTAAGAATACTCATGATGTTTTATTAAAGAAATTGATCAAAAAAGTCCTGAAATTCATACGAAAAATGAACCCCCATGGATAGCTAAAGCAATCCTTGGAAAAAATAAGATAGGGGGCATCGCCTTTCCCAACTTCAAACTGTACTATAAAGTGGTAGTAATTAAAACAGCATGATATTGGAATAAAAACAGACCTGTAGACCTATGGAATAGAGTTGGATATCCTGACACTCACCTTCAAATATATAAAAATTTAATTTTTGATAAAGGAGAAAAATATACAAAGTGGAGCAAGAAAAGGCTCTTTAACAGAGGTGCTGGGAAAACTGGGTAGCCACATGTAAGTAAAAGAACTAAGACCTCTTTCTAACACCGGGCACAAAAGTCAGATCAAAACAGATTAAATATCTCAGTATTATACATGAATCCATAAATTACATGGAAGAAAACATAGGCAAAATTCTCCACGACATGAAGCTAAAGGCATCTTCAAAGAGGAAACACCACTGACAAAGCAAATGGAAGCAAAAATAAACAAATGGGACTATATGAAACTAAGAAGTTTCTGCACCTCAAAAGAAATGGTGGCCAAAATACAAAGACAGCCCACAGATTGGGAAAAGATATGTACCCAATACCCATCTGACAAGGGGTAAGCTCCAAGATATATAAAGCATTGGTAGAACTTTATGAGAAAAGAGTCAACCCCATAAAAATGGGGAGAAGAGATGAACAGAAACTTCCTCAAAGAAGAAAGTCAAATGGCCAAAAGGCATATGAAAAAATGCTCATCATCCTTAGTCATCAGGGAGATGCAAATCAAAACAACAATGAGATATCATCTCATACCACAGAGACTGGCACACATCGAAAAGAGAATGAACAACCAGTGCTAAGGTGGATGTGGGGAGAAAGGGACTCTCACCCATTGGTGGGAATGCCAACTGGTCCAGCCCTTTTGGAAAACACTATGGACATTCCTTCAAAAACTAGAAAATTGAACTCCTATTTTCCAGCAATCCCACTTCTGGAAACATACCCTGGGGGCCCAAAAACACACAGCATAAACACCATCTGCTCTTCTACTTTCATTGCTGCACTAGTCACAATAGGCAGAATTTGGAAACAACCTGAGTGTTTCCAAATTCTGTAAACAACTTTTAGCAGATGACTGGATAAAGAAACTATTGTACATCTACACTATGGAATACTATGCAGCTGTTAGGAAAACTGAAGTCATGAAATTTGCCTATAAAATGATGGACATGGAGAGTATCATGCTGTGTGAAATTAGTCAGAAGGAAAAAGACAGATATAGAATGACTGCTTTCATTTGTGGGATATAAAAATGTTATGAGACTAATACTCAAGACCAGGCAAAACAGGGGTCAGAAGGACTTGTCAATGGTTGGAATTTACCACAAGTCTAATTTAGGAACTAGTTTGCCAACAATAGTTGGAAACAGTAAACAGTAACAGTAATTTGAGAATTGAAAGTAGGAAATAGTATATACATAATAACCCCTTAGTGGATGTACTGCAAACCACAATGTGCAAAGAAGAGATAAAAAAAGTGTCTTCCATAGAGGCAGGCAGGGTTGGGAGTAGGGGAAACTGGGGACTTTGATAGTGGGAAATGTGCACTGTTGGAGGAATGGGTGCTGGAACACTGCTATGACTAAAATCCAATCATGAATAGCTTTGTCTATCTCACGGTGATATAATAAAATTATTAAAAAAAGAATTGTTGTTTTCTAGCCTTTGACTTTTGAGTCTGTGTTTGCCCTGTCTATTCAAATGCATTTCTTATAAGCAGAAGAATGTAGGATTCAGTTTTTTGGGTTTTTTTTGTCTTTATTTTTTAATTTTTATTATACCTCCATGAGATATACAATTACAAAGATGTTCATGAGATATACAATTACATGAGATATACAATTACAAAGATAGATATACAATTACAAAGATGTTCATAATTGGATCTCCGTCATACAGTGTTCCAGTACCCATCCCTCCACAAGTGCCCCATTCCCATAACAAATGTCCCCACACTCCCTCCAATCCACCCCCCCAGCCTGCCTCTACAGCAGGCACCTTTTCTTTCTCTCTCTCTCTCTCTTCTCTCTCTCTTCTCTGTCTCTCTGTCTCTGTCTTTCTCTCTCCTCTCTCTTACATATTGTGGCTTGCCATCTAGATACTTATGGTTTATCATGTAAGTCTCTATGTGTACATTCAATGGTGAGTTCTAGTCTGACATTACCATTCCAATCAGCCACCCCTGTTTGTTACTCCTACAATGATCATTACAGTGTATATATCGCAAGATTATATTTCAGAAATAAAGTGTAAGAAAACAGCATGCCTTTTATTCAGGTGAATGTTATATATACATTTTTTCTAGATGTATAAATTTCTACACAGATACACGGGGCAGAGCTGCTACCAGCTCTCCCTGTTGCACTCCCTGGGCTCCACTGATCATGAGGCACTGGGAGGGAGGGCAACTTCCGGCCCAAGCCCCCCCATCCCAATAGAGCCTCGGAAGACTCCAGAGGAAACCCCCACACCATGTTGGCAGCCTTTTTCATCATCCAGACTCCACAGCTCGTCAGAGCTCCACCCAAGAGAGAAAGCCAATCTCAAGCCCAGCTTGTCAGAGCCCCACCCTACAGAGAAACCTATTTCAAGCCCAGGTATGCTTGAACCAGAGACACAGATACACAGGGCAGAGCTGCTACCATCTCTCCCCGTTGTGCTCCCTGTGCTCCACCACGTGGTTCATCAGTAAATTACCAAGAGTATTCCACCCACCCCTCTCAGAGAGCCCGGCAAGCTACCAAGAGTATCCCACCTGCAGAGCCTGGCAAGCTGTCTGTCATGTATTTGATATGACAAAACCAGTAAAAACAATGGATCTCATCCCCTGACCCTGAAAGAGCCCTAAATACGGCAGCAGCTAAGAAGGATGAGCAAGGAGAGGCTGATAAAATCTCAGGGCCAAACTAGGCTGCCAAAACAAAGAAGGACTAAAATGACTGTCTGTACTTTCAATGCACGTATGCTGGCATCGGAAGCATATATCGAGGACCTGATGGTGCAAGCGCAAAAGATCAAGTACGACATCATTGGTCTGACCGAGACGAGAAGGCATCAATCACATCACGCGCATTTTCGACACCAGAGAAGAACTGTTCCTCGGAACATGCGATGAAAGAGGCGTCGGTGGTGTTGGTCGGTGTCCTTGTCAACACAAACCTGGCCATGAGCATTGATTCATTTGAGTGCCTAACAAACCGAATCGGACGATTACACTTGAATAGATGTGGCTCACTGCCGGCAGTTTCTATCTTTGTTGTCTATGCACCAACATCCACATACAAGGAAGAAAAAAATGAGAAATTCTACATGGAACTGGAGGAGTTCTATAAAGAAGACCACACCTTCTACAAGATCATAGTCGGTGATTTTAATGCCAAGATAGGACTGAGAAGATCGACTGAAGAACTCCACATCGGGACCCATGGCCTAGAATGGAACGAACAGGGTGAGAGACTATCTGAGTTCATCATGTCGACCAAGACCATTCATGGGAACTCACAGTTCCAGAAGGCTGAATCTAAACGTTGGACATGGGAATCTCCTGGTGGACAGTTCCACAATGAAATTGACCACATCATATTCAATCCATGGTTTTGCCTGACCAATCTTGCTGTTGTCCCAAAATTCCAAACAGGATCGGACCACCATCTCCTTTGTGCAAAATTCTACTTCACAGAATGGGGAGAAAGGGCTGCAAAGTTTAAGAAGAGAACTCCCAGAATGACCACCAACTGGGAGCTCTTTGGCACCATTGTGGCAACATGGGAAGATGCCATCATTGATGACATCGATGAAGAATACAACCGACTGGTTCAGCACCTCCATGATTGTGCGAGGAACACCGAGAGAGAGAAAGCCACAAAAGGACGCCTGTCTTCAAAAACTCTCGAGCTCATTCACCAACGTGGCAAGGCGCGAGCCTCAGGCAACCATAAGGCTAATGTCCAAGCTCGCAAAGCATGAATAAAGGAAGACCTCAAAGAGAGAAGAGCAGCAATACTGGCCGATGCAGCAGAAGCTGGGAAAAGCATTCGCAACACCCGCCTGTCCTTCGCCAACTATAAGACCAAGATGACTGTCCTCCATGTCCTGATGGATCTATCACATCTTCCAGAAAGGCAATGGAGAAGATTATCCATGACTTCTACTCAGATCTCTTTGATAGCCACGTCCACCTGCCCACATACCAAATTCCGCAGGATGGATATGTCGTTCCCAACGTTCTCCCTTCTGAAATCCGACATGCCATTTCGCCGGTAAAGAAGCGAACAGCACCCGGCCCAGACAAAGTCAGACCCAAACACCTGAAGAATCTGCCGTCAGTACTCATCAATACACTGGCGTAGCTCTTCACACGCTACCTGTCTGAATGCAAGGTTCCCTCCCAATGGAAAACCAGCAGGACAGTTCTACTGTTCAAGAAAGGAGACATCCACGACATTGGCAACTATCGCCCCATCTGCCTGTTGTCCGTCATCTACAAGCTGTTCACTCGAGTCATCCTGAACAGGATTGGCAGAACATTAGATGAAGGACAACCATGCGAGCAAGCTGGCTTCCGAAAAGGATTCAGCACAATCGACCATATCCACATGGTAACCAAGCTCATTGAGGTTTGTAGGGAGTTCAAGATGCCGCTCTGTCTAACGTTCATTGATTTAAAGAAAGCCTTTGATTCTGTTGAGACCGAAGCGGTCATTGAAGCCCTAGCCAAACAGGGCGTTCAAACTCAATACATCAAGATCCTTCATGAGCTGTATTATGGATTCACCACCAGGATCTCACCATTCTACAAGGAAGTGATCATTGATGTCAAAAGAGGGGTTCGGCAGGGGTGATACCATTTCACCAAAACTCTTCAGCGCCACCCTCGAGAACATCATGCGACAATTAGAATGGAAAGGAATGGGAGTGAAGATAGACGGTCGGCAACTACACCACCTCTGCTTCGCTGATGACATCGTTCTAATAACACCAAACATTAGCCAAGCGGCACAAATGCTGGCTGACTTTGACCGAGAATGTGGAAAGATAGGTCTACAGCTGAATCTCAACAAAACAATGTTCATGAAAAACGAACTAGTTCCAGATGCTCCATTCACTCTCAATGGAACAAACATCTCTGAATGCAGCAGTTATGTGTACCTAGGTCGAGAACTCAACATGATGAACGACCTAGAACCTGAGCTGTGCAGGAGGAAGAAGAGCGTGGAGTGAACCTTCAAGAGCATCGAAGAAATAGCTAAAAGGACAAAGAACCTCCAGCTCCGGGCACATCTCTTCGACTCCACCATTCTCCCTGCATTAACATATACCTCAGAGACCTGGGCCCTACGAAAGCAGGATGAGAACGCTATTCAGGTCTCCCAAAGAGGACTCGAAAGAGCTATGCTTGGAATATCACGCCTCACTCAAGTGAGAGAAGGAATCCAGAGTTCCGACCTCCATCACTGATCGAGAATCAGGGACGCCGTCTCGTTTGCCAAGGCATCGAAAATCAGATGGGCTGAACATGTAATGCGATTTGGAGATGACCGCTGGACTAGAGCCATTACTGACTGGATCCCACAGGATGTCAAAGATCAAGTGGCCCACCTACAAGATGGTCAGACTTCTTCATCAAGACCCTGAACAAACAGTTTGAGGCTCTTCATATTCCTGGAACAAGCAGATGCCATTGGGCTACACTGGCATGTGACTGGGACAAATGAAACGTTACTGGTGCCCACTTGAGCAAATCGATGAATAACAGGATGTCAAGTCACTTGATCACTTGACATCCCGTTATTCAATGATTTGCTCAAGAGGGCGCCAGTAACATTTCCATTTGACCCTATCACGTGCCAGTGTAGCCCAATGGCATCTGGTTGCTTCAGGAATACAAAAGTGCCTCACACCGTTCATTCAGGGTCTTGACGAAGAAGTCTGACCATCTTGTAGGTAGGCAGCCACATCATCTTGTGACATCCCGTGGGATCCAGTCGGTAATGACTCTAGTTCAGCGGTCATCTCCAAATCGCATTACATGTCCAGCTCATCTGATTGTCGATGCCTTGGCAAACGAGACAGCGTCCCTGATTCTGGAACAGTGACGAAGGTCGAGCTCCAGATTCCTTCTTTCACTTGGAGTGGGGAGTGATATTCCAAGCATAGCTCTTTCAATTCCTCTTTGGGAGACCCAAATAGCATTCTCATCCTGCTTTCGTAGGGCCCAGGTCTCTGAGGCATATGTTAGTGCAGGGAGAATGGTGGAGTTGAAGAGATGTGCCCGAGCCGGGGGGTTCTTTGTTCTTTTGGCTATTTCTTCGATGCTCTTGAAGGTAGTCCATGCCACTCTTTTCCTCCTGCGCAGCTCAGGTTTTAGGTCGTTCATCATGTTGACTTCTCAACCTAGGTACACATAACTGCTACATTCAGAGATATTTGTTCCATTGAGAGTGAATGAATGGGGCCTCTGGAACTAGTTCATTTCTCATGAACATATTTTCGTTGAGATTCAGCTGTAGACCTATCTTTCCACATTCTCGGTCAAAAGTCAGCCAGCATTTGTGCCACTTGGCTAATGTTTGGTGTTATTAGAATGCGATAATTAGAATGGAAAGAAATGGGAGTGACGATAGAAGGAAAGGAATGGGAGTGAATAGAAGATATGCGATAATTAGAATGGAAAAGAATAGGAGTGAAGATAGACGGCCGGCAACTACACCACCTCCACTTTGCTGATGACATTGTTCTAATAACACCATATATTAGCCAAGTGGCACAAATGCTGGCTGACTTTGACGGAGAATATGGATGTCAAGTAATCAAGTGATATGTGCAAGATCCTGGGAAAGACCTGGTCTTAATGGCATTGAGTCTGGTCTGCCTCTTATCTGGCCTTGCTGGTTGTGGCTATATGCTCATTGCCACGCCTGCTGGGGCATGGAGATGAAGGGGTGGAGGGAGAGGGGGCTCCGATCCCTGCTCCAAGTCTGGCTGGCATAGTCTTCTCCCCCCACGCACCTGCTGGCCCTAGGAGTTATGTTGGTTCGGCCAGTGGGCAGCTGTTTACCCTCCTCCCATGGCTCCTTGGGCCGCTCCACGTGGGGCAAGCAGCACAGATGTGTGTCTCGTCTGCCTCTTATCTGGTTTTGCTTGGGATTCAGTTTTTTAATCCATTTTGCCACTCTGGCTGTCTTAATTGATGCTTTTAGGCCATAGACATTGAGACATTATTTTCATGGGATTTTGTGCTTTTTTGTTTGTTTGTTTGTTTGTTTGTTGTGTTTTGGGGGTTAGTTGTCTTATAGTAGCCCCTTCAGTTCTTCTTATAAAGCTGACTTTGATTCTAGGAAGTTCCTGAGCTATTGTTTATCCATGAAGTTGTGTATCGTTCCTTCAGAACTGATTGAGTGTCTAGCTGGGCAAAGTATTCTGGGTGAGACCTTCATTCCATTGAGTTTTTTTCACTACTTCTCACCACTTCCTTTGGGCTTAGTGGGTTTCTTCTGGTAAGTCTGCTGTAAATCTAAGGGGTGCTTCTTTTGATTTCCTTCTTTGATTTTGCAACTTGCAGTATTGTGTCTATCTATGGCATTCATGGTTCTGATTAGGATATGTCTTGCAGTCTTTTTATTAGAGTCTCTTTTAGCTGGTACCCTTCAGGCTTCTTGGATCTGGATGCCTGGATCCTCCACATCTGGGAACTTTTCAGCAATGATGTCTTTAACTGTTCCTACCTCACTTGAGATCTCTCCCCATTGCACGTGGCTGCAATGGTTCATCAATAAATAGTATCCCACCCACACAGCAGAGCCTGGCAAGCTACCTGTGTCGTATTTGATATGCCAAAACCAGTAACAATTATAGACCTCATTCCCATGACCTGAAGGAATGGTTTGAGGATCTTCATGTTCCTGGAGGTAGCAGAATCCCGGGCTACACTAGCATATGACAGGGCATATGGAGATGTTACTGGTGCCCGCTTGAGCAAATCAATGAAAAACAGGAAGACAAGTGACACAAGCAATACCTTATGAGTTTGCCTCCCTGTCCTTCTGGCACCCGATGATTCTTATGTTGTTTCTCTTGAATTCATCCTGGTGTTCTCTTGCCCTCCCTTGAGCTATTTGGGGATCTTTTTCCATCTTCTGTTGTTGCCTGAGTGCTTTCTGCAGTTCATCTTCAAGCTCACTGATTCTGACTTTGGCTGTAGTCATTCTACTTTTGAGGACACTCATTGAGTTTTTCATTTCATCTACCAAATTTTTTACTAATGGCACTTCTGTTTGTAGTTTTCTGTTTTCTGCTCTCATTTCCTCCTTTATTTTGTTGGCTATCCTTCTCACCATTTATTTCATATCCTTCTGTATTTTATTGGATATCCATTCCACTGGGATTTTTTTCTAATTTTATTATATCACTGTGAGATATACAACTACAAAGCTGTTTCCACTGCTTCTCTAAGCCACTCTCATCCTCACCACTTCATCTCTGAATTCTTTATCAGAGAGATTTTGCATGTGGGTGTTCCTTGTTGAGGCTTAGGGAGATTTCTTTATCCACTCTTCTTGGTGGGAATTCTGCATTGTTTCCTCATGATGCCAAGGTAGTCTGGAGGTGGATCCTTCCAGTGCACTATCAGTGTCCCCCCTTTTACTGTCAGGTAGGACTCTGGGAGGCTCAGTAGATGGTAGTCTCCTCTTCCCCCTTCAAGGATATTACCTTCCTCTTTGGTGCTCCTGTGTGACTCGTGTGGGGCCTCTAGCACTTATACAGAGGACATGTTCTTTGGCCTAAACTTACTGTTAGTTTTAGATTGGGATTGTATTGATTCTTGTATTTGGCATTATTTTTGTGAGTGTTGAGGGTATGTTGAATGGACCCTATGTGAATTGCCCTTGTGAGAGTCCAGTATAAGAGGCCAGGATGTGAGTCCAATGCAATATAGAAGGGAATATTAACTTACTGCCTGGGAAGTCATGTCCCCTCACTACATTTTCAGTCTCTTTGCTGGTTTTTGCACTTATAAGAATTGTGCATGTCCCCTCTTGCCCAGGTGCCTTAGCTGTTCAGTGGCTCTTCTCTTCGCTGTTGCTTGCACACCTAGGAAGCCGCACCCCTCCCACATGCAACTGAAGCTAGAACATGGCACATGGGGGGCACTTCAGGGACCATAGCAACAGGAGACACAAGTGTCCTGGTGGCCCCTACAGCTTTGTCTCCACACAAAGAGGTAGAGTCTGTCCCCCTCCTCAGACAGCAAAGTGCCTCAGATCACTCACAGGAGCAGGCCAGGCCCTGACCCATCCTGTCCCCAACATGTAGGACACAGATTCTCTGACCCTGTCCTGACCCCAAAATGTAAGACACAGACTCTCTGACCTGTCCTGACCCCAACATGTAAGACACAGACTCTCTGACCCTGTCCTGACCCCAATGTGTAGGACACAGACTCTCTGACACTGCCCTAACCCCAATGTGTAAGACACAGACTCTCTGACCCTGTTCTGACCCCAATGTGTAGGACACAGACTCTCTGAACCTGTCCTGACCCCAATGTGTAGGACACAGACTCTCTGACACTGCCCTGACCCCAATGTGTAAGACACAGACTCTCTGACCCTGTTCTGACCCCATGTAGGTCACACTCTATGACACTGTCCTGACCCCAACATGTAAGACACAGACTCTCTGACCCTGTCCTGACCCCAACATGTAAGACACAGACTCTCTGACCCTGTCCTGACCCCAATGTGTAGGACACAGCCTCTCTGACCATGTCCTGACCCCAACATGTAGGTCACAGACTCTCTAACCCTGTCCTGACCCCAACATGTAAGACACAGACTCTCTGACCCTGTCCTGACCCCAACATGTAGGTCACAGACTCTCTAACCCTGTCCTGACCCCAACATGTAAGACACAGACTCTCTGACCCTGTCCTGACCCCAACGTGTAGGTCACAGACTCTCTGACCCTGTCCTGACCCCAACGTGTAGGATACAGACTCCTGACACTATCCTGACCCCAATGAGTAGGACACAGACTCTCTGACCCTATCTTGACCCCAACGTGTAGGATACAGATTCCCTGACACTATCCTGACCCCAATGTGTAGGTCACAGACTCTCTGACCCTGTCCTGACTCCAACGTGTAGGCACAGACTCTCTGACCCAGTATTTACCCCAAAGTGTAGGACACAGACTCTCTAACCCTGTCCTGACCCCTACGTGTAGGACACAGACTCTCAGAATCTGTCTTATCTATGTGAGGCACTGACTCTCTGACCCTATCCTGACCCCAACGTGTAGGACACAGACTCTCTGAATCTGTCTTATCTATGGGGGCACTGGCCCTATAACTATGACCCATCCCCACCAACTTCCCAGCATGTCTGCTGTGGTGATCAGGGAGACCTGTGCCCACACCACTGTACCCAGCACAGGGCTCCATGCTGAGGGTGATGAGGGCCGAGGGATTTTTCCTACAGTTCTGGTTTCTTCCACATCTGAGAAGGGATCTAAGAAAGGGTCCAAGACCACAAGATCTTCGGGGCTGTGAACAGCTGTTTCGCTCCTGCTGGAGATGAGTAAGGGCTGAGTCAGGGAGGCTGGCTGACCCATCCTGAGGCCAGGCCTGTGGGTCCACCAGCAGCACATGCCAGCAGGTGTCTAAGAAACTGCACCCTGAGCAGCACCTGCAAGAGAGACTGAGAAACCGAGACAGCTTCATCATCCAGAGTGGGCCGAGCAGCTATCAGTATTTCTGCTGTGGGTGTGGTTCCATGAGAGGCAGCTAGGGGTACCTGGTCTGGGCTGCAGCAATGGGTGAATGCCTGAAGGCATTTATGCCAAGAATGACACCTTGACATTAGCAACTCCACTGTTCAGAGATAAGGGCAAGGAACAGGTGCATGGAGTGTCGCGGGCACTGCCACACCGGCTTTGGAGGGCACCTGAGGGCCAGCAGTCTGTCCTGCGCAAAGCCGCCCCTTGGGAGCAGTGCTCACTCATACCTGGTTTCCCCGTGTCCCTGGCTGAATCAGTAGGGCTCTGGGCTTCCTCTTCTTTTCATTGAATTCCCTCTCTCTCCCTCAAAAAAAAAAAAAAAAAGATTGCTTGTAACATTAAAAAGTTATTAAAAAGTAAAAAAAAATCTTTAAAAAAGTTGTTTAGGGGACAGAGCAATAGCACAGCAGTTAGTGCATTTACCTTGCACACGGCTGACCTGGATTCAATTGCTGGCATCCATATGGTCCCCGAGCACTGCCAGGAGTAATTCATGAGTGCAGAACCAGGAGCAACCACTGAGCATTGCCGGGTGTGACCCAAAAAGCAAAATATAAATAAATAAATCACTTGTATCACTTGTATCACTTATCTTCCTATTGTTCTTTGATTTGCTCGGATGAGCACCAGTAACTATCTCCATACATCCTGTCACATGCTAGTGTAGCCCAAGGGCATCTGCTCGATCCAGGAACACGAAGAGCCTCAAACCATTCCTTCAGGTCATGAGAATAAGGTCTATAATAAACCAGTAAATAAATAAATAGATAAATAAATCATAAAGTTGTTTAGAATTTGGATCCTGCCAACACTAAGAATAGTCATCACCTAAGATCTAGCTTTCTCCTCCACCAAACCACCAATCCTTTGATCCATCTCTCCCTCCCCACGACTGTCCCCTTGAGGAGTCAGTCTGTTCTCAGAATCCAGGCCAGGTCCTGGGTGTCCCTGACTTCCACGTGTGGCCACAGTTGACTGTACATGGATTTGTGTCTCTGACTCATTTTACAAAACACCATGCATTCAGATTGGCCTGGGACACAAAGACCAAGCTCCCCTCAGGCTGGCCTGGGACATGGAGACAAACGTCCCTCAGGCTGGCCTGGGACATGGAGACAAACGTCCCTCAGGCTGGCCTGGGACATGGAGACAAACGTCCCTCAGGCTGGCCTGGGACATGGAGACCAAGCACCCCTCTATCTGCTGAGCCTCCTCAGGATCTCATCCTCTCCCAGGTTATCTGTTTGTGGGCAAGCTGCTTAGTTTCCCACGCTGGACTGGATTCCGTCCAGTCAGACCTCAGCCTGTAGAGCTGGGGTGGGGTGGGAGTACAAGGCTGGCATCACAGGGAACATGTATTGTGAGCTCAGTGGGATACAGCAGAATAGGGTCCAGGCAAAGGGTGGGGGTAAGGGCAGTTGGAACAGGCTCCTGCCCTCCACCCCCATACAAGAGGCAGGAACAAGCCTCGGAGCAGGGGAGCATGTGCGGTCGGGACAGGCAGGCACAAGACCTCAGGCCAGGTCCAGACACTCCAGAAGCCTCAGCCCACCATTCGGCAGCCCCCTGCCCAGCCTAGAACACAGCTGCTCCCCGAGGAGGGAGCAGGAAAGAGCCTGAAAAAGGGATAACCTGGACTGACAAATAAGCAGAGGGAACTCTGAACAAGGTCAGGACAGAAGGGTGCCTGTCCCCTCGTCCGCTCCCCTCGGGCCTTTCCCTGCAGCTTCTTGGCTTTCATCTCCCATGCTTCCCATGTGGTCAGCACACCTGGTTCGGAAGTCCCCTCCAACGAGGCTCCTTCCAGGAAAAGTTAGCCCTCCTCTACCACCTCCCCCTAACTTCTTGTATCAAGCTTCCATCTCCACATGGCACATCCACTGGTCATATGCCCTCCACGAGGAAGGAAAGTGTGTGGGTGTATGGGTATGTGTGTGTGTGTGTGCGTATGCGTGTGTGTGTGTGTTGTGTTCATGATCCTGGTCTTCCAGGCCCCTCTGAAGAGAAAGCACAGATCTCATTGTTCGCATTGACAATCAGGCACATTTTTAAAAGCTCTATGTCCTGTCCAGAGACACAAATGATGAGTAAGGGGAATGTTTATCAAGTCAGATCCCGAGCTATAAACCTGATGTCCAGACCTTGGTCTTCAATACTGTCCTCCACCAGACAGGTGATGAATGGATGGATAGATGGATGGCTACACACACAGAAGAGGGGTGACAGGACAGATGGGTGCATGGAAGATGGGTGTGTGGACCAGAAGGATATTAATGATATTTGCAGGGAGAAAAGGCTGGTGAGAGGTCATGCAAATGATACAGCCAATGTTATAAAATTTAAGCAGCTGAGGAAATGATAAAGGGTGTCCTAAGGCTCTTAGGATTCTTTTTTTTTAAATTTTATTTTATTTTATTATTTCCCCAAATATTATTACACCATTTTAGACATACAATTGAAAGATGCTCATGTAGAGTTTTGGTTCTACAGTGTTCCAACACCCATCCCTCCACCCAAACCCATCTCCCATCACCAATGTCCCCACCTCCCTCCCCCTCCCACACCTCAACTACTTGGCGGGTTCTGTATGTCATTTCTCTCCTCTTTATCTCTCCCTCCCGCCAAACTTTCCTGCACATCGTGGAATGCAGTGCATTAAAGGACATTACTGTTTCCACTATTTTAATGGACCGCGCGACCCCAAGCCTGGGCTCGAACTGGTTTTGCTCTGTTAATCTGGTCGTGAGGCAGTTTCCCAGCGTCCGGACAGCGAAAATGGTGACTAGTGTGATGGGCGAGTCTTATCCGGCTGCTTCCGGGACCCCCAGAGGTGATGGGCCCACTCCCAAAACCCATCTGCCCTCCCGGGGCGGGGCGGGGGCATAGTCAGTTGGACCCGGGCGAGCCGAGTTCCAGCCTCCCCAGCCGCTTGTCAAGGCTCTTAGGATTCTTTTTTTTTTTTTTTTTTTTTTGCTTTTTTGGTCACACCCGGCGATGCTCAGGGGTTACTCCTGGCTCTGTACTCAGGAATCACTCCTGGCGGTGCTCGGGGGACCATATGGGATGCCGGGGATCGAACCCAGGCCAGCACAGGCCGGCCACGTGCAAGGCAAACGCCCTACCCACTGGGCTATCGCTCCGCCCGCTCTTAGGATTCTTATCTTAACTTTTTCTTTTTTTTTTTTAATTTTTTTTATTATACCACCGTGAAACATACAATTACAAAGGTGTTCATAATTGGTTCTTGGTAATACAGTATTCCAGCACCCATCCCTCCACCAGTGCCCCATTTCCACCACCAATGTACCCCCCCTCCCACCCCCAGGCCACCTTAATAGCAGGTACCCCAGTTTTCTCTCTTTCTCTCTCTATCTCTCTCTCTGTCTCTGCATCTCTCTCCCTCTTATTTTACACATTGTGGCTAGCCCTGCAGATATTTAGAGTTTATCACTTAAGTCTCTTTGTGTATATTCAGTGGTGAGTTTTAATCTGCCATTACCATTTCCCATATTTAGTAAAACACTGGTATCTATTTATATCCTATTAATGAATGCAGTCATTCTATATCTGTCCTTTTCCTTCTGACTAATTTCACTCAGCATGATAGTCTCCATGTCCATCCATTTGCAGGCAAATTTCATAATGTCATCTTTTCTGACAGCCGCATAGTATTCCATAGTGTAGATGAACCACAGTTTCTTTAGCCAGTCCTCTGTTCTCGGGCATTTAGGTTGTTTCCAGATTCTAGCTATAGTGAATAGCGCAGAGATGAATAAAGAAGTACAGATAGTGTTTCTGCTATGTGTTTTTCGGTCTCTAGGGTATATTCCCAGGAGTGCTATTGCTGGATCAAATGGGAGCTCAATATCTAGCTTTCGGAGAAATGCCCATATTGTTTTCCAAAAAGGGCTGGACCAGTCGGCACTCCCACCAGCAGTGGATGAGAGTCCCTTTTTTTCCCCACATCCATGCCAGCACCGGTTGTTCTTGCTGTTTTGGATGTGTGCCAGTCTCTGTGGGGTGAGATGGTATCTCATTGTTGTTTTGATTTGCATCTCCCTGATGATTAAAGATGAAGAGCACTTTTCATATGCCTTTTGGCCATTCGAATTTCTTCTTTTTTGGAAGCTTCTGTTCATTTCTTCTCCCCATTTTTTGATGGGGTTGGCTGTTTTCTTCTTGTGGAGTGCTACCAGTGCCTGATATATCCTGGATATTAACCCCTTGTCAGATGGGTATTGGGTGAATATCCTTTCCCACTCTGTGGATTGTCTTTGTATCTTGGTCATCACCGTTTCTTTTGAGGTGCAGAAGCTTTTCAATTTTATATAATCCCATTTGTTTATCATTGCTTCCATTTGCTTGGTCAGTGGTGTGTCGTCTTTAAAGATACTTTTCGTTTCGATGTCGTAGAGCGTTTCTCCTATGTTTTCTTCGATGTACCTTATAGATTCATGTCTGATATCGAGATCTAGAATCCATTTTGATCTGACTTTTGTGCATGGCGTTAGAAGGAGGTCTAAGTTCATTTTTTTTACACGTAGCTGCCCAGTTTTCCCAGCACCATTTGTTGAAGAGGCTTTCTTTGCTCCACTTAATATTTTTTTGCTCCTTTATCGAAGATTAAGTGGTTGTATATTTGTGAGTGCGTTTCAGGATACTCAGTTCTATTCCATAGGTCTACAGGTCTGTCTCTATACCAATACCACACTGTCTTAATTACAACTGCTCTGTAAGGATTCTTATCTTAACTTTTTCTAAGCTGCAATCATTTCCAAACACAAAGCAAGAACAATGCCTACCTGTCTGCTTTTCATTCCTGTGGCTGTTCTGTGTGCTGGAGAACAAGCAGCTCTGATGCTAAAGGTTCTTGTGGGCCATGTCTGACCCTGGTTAGCAAGAGAAAGCCCCAGAAGCCAAAGCCTGCAGCTGTGGGGGTTAGGAGGGCTACTGGTTCTCAAGGCAGGAACTAAAGCCCCCGTGTACCCGCTGTGTTCTGTCCCCTGAACTTGGACCGGGTTTGAGTTCCGCTGTCTCAGCTGCACTTTTCTGTATTCGACTTAATTCCTCTTTGGGGGGGTCGTCCCTACTCTGCCCCTCACCCACTGCCCAAATTTTTCTTTTTCAGTTACTTACTCCAATCTGACCCCTTGACTGACTTCAGAGGAAACAGCCTGCTCCATCTGGGTTTCTTGCACTTTCTTAGGGACCTCAGTCATTATGTTTTGAGGTAGGGGCAGCTGGGCCAGGGGCATGGCTTAAAGGGTTGGGGTTAGCAGGAGCTCTGGCTGGATCCTTGGAGAATGGAGGGAAGTGGCCAGTGACTGGAGCAACCAGCACCAGGTTGGAGGTGCTTCAGGGTGGGAGGGGCAGGAGGGAGACGGAAGGGAGCTTTCCAGCAAGAGAGGGGCTCCTGGAAGGATGAGGAGCAGGGAGTGGCCTCAGAGGACGGACCAGCCGGACCCTGGCCGGGCCCAGGGCGCTGGGTGCTGGGTGTTGGGCACTGGCCTGGGAGGTCCTCCCTTATGCCAGGAGCCAGCAGTGGGGATGGCACAGGGAAGAGGCCGCGCAGAGGTGGGGGAAGAGAGGCTGGTGGCTTGGTCCCCACAGTAGAGGGCCTGAGTGAGGAGCGGGTGTGGGGATGGGAGTCGGGGAGAATGGGAGGGTATGTAGGGGTGGGGTAGCGGAAGGAGGGGCGCTGGGCGGGGACGGGGGCACGGGAGGCGGGGCGGGAGGGCGGGGTAGTCACCGGGACCTACGCTGCTTTCGGTGCTGGGCGGCTGCTGCTGGGAGCTGAGCGAGCTGGAGGCCGGGCGCGGTGGCCCGGCCCCTGCTGCGCCTGGAGCGGGGATGGGGATGAGGCGGCCGGTGCTGCTGCCGCCCGCGCTGCTGACCTGCTGCGGCTGGCTCCTGACCCCGGTGAGTTCCCCAGCGCCCCGGCCCTCTGCACACCCACCGCTCTCCCCGCCCAAAGCGAGCTAGTGCTGCGGCCGTCTGGCAGCGCCTCCCTCCGGATGCGGGGCGCGGGCGCGGGGCTGGCGGGGCGCGGGGTGCGGGGCGCGGGGCGCATGGCACTAGCTGGGCGCGGGACGCTGAACTAGCGGGAGCGGGGCTGGGTGCTGGAGTGCGGGACTGCCCCGGCAACGAGGCGCGGAGCGCTGACTGAGTACGGGACTGCTGGGGTGTGGGACTGGGGTCGCGGGGCTGTCGGGGGCGGGCACGGCTGTGGACTGCGGGGCGTGGGACTCTGCGCGGGTGCGGGGCTGCTGGGCGTGGGGCGCTGGCGGGGCGCGGAGCGCTGGCCGGCCCGGGACTGGCGCGGGTGTTGGAGCGGAGCTGGCGGGACACCGAGCTGGCAGGGCACGAGGCTGCATGGGGTGTCAGTGCGCTGACCGGGTCCGGGGCTGCGTCTTCAGGGCGCGGCGAGTCACCTGCGTGGCCTCACGCGTGGGCCGGGGAGTTGGAGCCGCCCGTGTGGGATGCTTCTGTGCCAACTCTTATGTTTCTGCGTGTTGGCGTGCGGGGACGCGGTGGCAGAGAGTTTCCTCTGGAATTCCTCCGCTCTGGCTTGTTTTGTAGTTATTTAAAGCACCGGAAGAAAGGAGAGCGTGAGTGCATTGTTTGTTTACATTTAAAGAATTGCTCTTTTCTTTGAAGACCTTTAACAAAAGTGTTGCCGCCCGGGTTTCTGCGTCCCCGGGACTGGAAACGTGTTTATGCAAAAACAGTTGTCTCTGTCGCAGCCATTGCTGATTCATGTCCCTTTGGGGGACGCGGGGCTACCCGGGAGCCGTAAATGCCAGATCCAGGCGCTGGCTGTGTGCTGCCCTACCCAGCCTGACGCATTGCCAGACCCCCACGGTTTCCTATTGGGCACCAGCCTTTCTTTCCTGGGTGCAGTGTGATGCGTCCTGCTGTGAAATTCAGAGTCCTCCCGCGGTGCTGGCCTCAGTTCTGGGCCCAGTGCCTCTGTCCTGAAAGATGCTCAGACCCTTTGCATTGGGAACTTTAGTTCTTTTAATAGAGCTCATTTGTAACCGGTTACTGTCCCTTTGATTCCTCGGATGTCCCAAAGCCAGTGTCATCTGGTATTGCAAGATGCCAGGGTTGAGGTGTATCGTAGTATTATAATAGTTTTTCCAGTTAGTGTAATGTCCCTGGTCTTGGAACCCAACTCGCTGACTTGCTCAAGAGGGAGGGACACCCTGCTCGGAACCAGCAGCTGCTGGGGGAAAGAGGGAACACGACAGGAGCTTTGAGCTTTCTTAGAATGAGGACTGCAGGTCCAGAGCGTCTCATGGCTCTCTTCCTTGCACAGGGCAAGTGGACCCTGGTCGAGACTGGGCTAGACCCGTTTCAGCAGTAGGGTAGTTGCACACAGGGGGCTCCAATACACCCTATTGGGGGACAGATATCTTCAGTAAAAGACAGGTGGGGAGACAGTCCAAGTGGAAGGAAGAAGGTTTGGGCTTTGTAAGCCAGACCTCAGAATGCGGAAATGAAGACAGCGCCCGACAGACTGCGGGCCTCTTGCCCTCCAAGTGGTTAGTGGGCTGCAGAGTGACTCCAGGTCTCTCCCTGCTGTCCCTCTCAACTTTGTAAGAAGCTCCTTCACACTCAATTCCAGAATAGAGCTACAGTTGTGAGCCTCAGCCTCTAAAGATGGAGTAACTACCCCCCCCCAATCTGGGCAGAGAGTATGGGGGCTCCAGTTGCTGGCGTCTGGGTAATGCCCAGCCCAAAATGGGGGGCATAAATGTGAGCTCGCGCAGTCAGACTGGACTAAAGTCATAACTTGTGACTAAAGAGTTTTAGTGCCAGTGAATTAGTGCCAGCACCGTTAACACAATGCCTGTTAGTAAGTTTGCTTTCCTGCTCAGGGAAAGTAAAGTTCTACCAGGATTTATGTTTGTTTTGTAATTCCCAGTGAAACTTTTTAGAAAGCAGCCAGGCCAGGGACATGAAAGGGGTTGAAAGGATTGAGATCAGTCACGTTGGAAGCCCTCGAGACCTGGGAGCTTTTAGTGGAGGGACATAGAATTTTGCTTGACTTACTGCCTATGATACAATTTTTAGTCATTTTTGTTTCTTTTCATCTTTTCCAGGTGACCAGTATTCACCCAGAATGCCGGTTTCACCTGGAAATGCAGGAAGAAGAAACAAAATGTGCAGCACTTCTGAGGACTCAGACAGAACAGCCCAAAGGTAAGGGAACACGTGCATGGTGGTGAGCCATGCACACCTTCCTGTGTGTGCAGTGGCAGCCAGTGGGAAGCAGTGCCCCGGGCTTGTCTCTGTTTAGCAAGCTGCTGCCAGGCTCACTCCTGCGAGGACTAGGGGGTTTGAGATAAGTTACTAAAACAACAAAACTACTTCACTACAGTGTGATCTTAGAGCCAGAGCGGCTAGTACAGCGGCTAGGGCATTTGCCTTGGACACAGCCAACCCAGGTTCAATCCTTGGCATCCCATATGGTCCCCTGAGCACTACCAAGAGCAGTGCCTGCATGCAGCGTCAGGAGTAATGCCTGAGCATCTCTGGACGTTACTCTCCCCATAAAGACCCCCCAAAAGTGTTATTTATTATATCTTGTTATTTTTAGTTGCCTGTTTTCCAGGATTGATTTATTCAAGTTAAATTCTTAGTTTTCTCACAGTTGTTCTTGATTCAGTTAGAAAGGAGGAAACTGGTGGGAAGTGGGTGTCATGTGACTGCGGTGAACTAGCAGTGGCAGCTCCAGGTCACAGACATGCGCAGTCGGGGACACGGGCACTGGCCTGCTCCGTCCACAAGTCTGTAGACCAGAAGGACTGGGGTGACGTCCAGTCTGTACAGGAAGCAAGAACCCTTTGTCTTTTGCTTTCTCTCTACTCTGTGCTACTGTTGCTTCCTCTTCAAGAAAAATAAAACAATCAAGGATAACTGTGTGTTGAACAGTCAGACCAGAGGTCCCACAGCTGACCACTGCCCAGTACAAAGTGCAAGACACATAGGTTACTCCAAGGTCTAGTTGCCACATTAAAATACATGAAGTGGGGAGATGGACTAATGAGATGACATATTGAGAAAGTATTTCCTCTTTGTCCTTTATTTAAACGCCATGGTTTACAAAGTTGCTCATTAGTACAGTTGTTCTGCCATTGTCCCCAGTTTCCCACTCACCCCCAAGTCTGCCCCCTGAGCAGACACAAAATAACTTATTTTATGTTGCTTATTACAACAAAATGGTTCGTTGA
Organism: Cryptotis parvus; assembly: GCA_021461705.1. Lineage (NCBI taxonomy): Eukaryota > Metazoa > Chordata > Mammalia > Eulipotyphla > Soricidae > Cryptotis > Cryptotis parvus. The sequence continues at coordinate 96,712 of JAJIBD010026240.1, forward strand.
ATTATCAAAGAAATACTTCAGGGAAATGACATGCAGAGCCCGCCAGGTGGTTGGGGTGCAGGAGGGAGGAGGGAGACGGGACATTGGTGATGGGAGATGGGTTTGGGTGGAGGGTGCGTGTTGGAACCCTGTGGAACCAAGACTCTACATGAGCATCTTTCAATTAAAAAAAAGGTGGAATCTACCACGGACATGTGGGAATCAGAGGTTAGGTGAGACAGAGAAGGGAATAGTGTGCTAATATTTGTCAAAAGTGATAATGACAGCCTAGAACTGAGCATTGAATATAGGAGAAAAGATATACATGATAATCTCTAAATGTATGTATTGCAATCCACAATGTGTAAGAGAAGAGAGAAAGAGAGAGAGAGAGAAGAGATAAAGAACTTGCCATAGAGGCTTGCTGGTGGAGGGGGAGGGAAGTGGGGACATTGGTGGTGGGAGATGGGCACTGGTGGAGGGATGGGTGCTGGAAGACTGCATGACTGAAACCCAAACATGATCATCTTTGTAATTGTATATCACATGGTGGTGTAATAAAATATTTTAAAAAAATACTTCCAGGGAGAGAAAATTTGTGAAAATTGTTATTTCCCTCCATGGGGTCATTAAAGCCTTGCCTGAGGGTTTACTAGACTGTTACCAGTTGAGCCTTCTGAGTGGCTGGCCCGGCCTGACAACTCTTCAGACTAGTTGCTTGCATGTGGGTGTGACTTCTGGGGCTTCCAGCAGCACAGGGGAAAGGTGGAGGAGGCCGCCTACCCCAACTCCAAGACCACAGAGTTTCAAACCCAAACCAGTATTTTTGGAGCTTTCCTTGGTTTGGCGTCACTGCAGAGATTAGTTGTGAAGCAGTGAGGTTGAGCTGTCTGCACGGTGGCAACTGTGGGGTGTTGGTGCAGCTGCCGGGGCTACAGAGGGTGGACACTTGGCCTGCCCCTTTCAAGGGCACCCCAGAGTTTTCAGCCCGAAGACCTGTGTACCAGGAGTTTTTGTGGCTTGATGTGCATCACTGGTCTCCCTGAAAAATGCTGCTCCAAGTTGCCCAACTTCGTAGTTTGAGAGAATGTCAGGAATGTAAACTTTACTTAGCATATTTCAATGTCTTCAAAGTTTACAAGTAGCACTTAGAAATAAGTTTCTGAGGGAGCTCTGTCACCTCCCTCTATGCCGGCCCCTCCCAGATGCCCTGATGTGGGCAACCACTGATTGAGAACACAGAACCTCAGAGTGACACAAAGTGAGTGCAGAACCCGAAGTGAACACAGAGCCCCAAAGTCAACATAGAACCCGAGTGAATGCAGGACCAAAGTGCGTGTACAGACCCCCAATGGCTCCTCCTCGCTCCAGAGGCAGTCTGTGTGTCACCAGTGCTCCATGCCGGGTGGCAGAGACACAGGTGAGGGGGTTGCTGGAGGGGGCAGGTATGTGAGGAGCAGGTGTGCTGTGTAGGGGCAGGTGGGAGCTAAGGTTTGGGCGAGGTAGGGATGGGAGGGCAGTTGTGTATGGAGGAAGGTGTGTGTGAGGGCAGGGTGGGGTAAGTCTGGGGGGTAGGAGTGGTGGTGTAGCTATATGTGTGTTCTGTGTGTGAGGGCAGGTGTATGTGAGGGCAGGTGTGTATGAGGGTAAGTATGTATGAGGACAAGTATGTGTGTGGGGCAGGTGTAGGGGGTAGGGTGGGGTAGTTGTATGTGGAAGTAAATGTGCGAGGGCAGGTATAGTATGTAGGGGCAGGTGGTGGGTGCAGTTGTATAGTATACTGCAGGCCGCTGTATATACTATTTTATATATATACCAAATACTATACTAATGTCAATTAAATATTTCTCCAAACCTTCACAAGTCTCGTCTTTGCTTCATGGTAGTTTTGTATTTTAGTTGCCTTTGAATTATCAGGGAACCATGCTTGCTTGCTTGGAGGCAAGTAGCATTTCTCTCTGGTCTAATTACTTAGAGACCCAACGTGGCCAGGCAAATATACTGGTAAGATCTAGCTAGTCCCACGATGATTGTGGTAGCATGAGAGAATATTTATACCAGCCAGTACAGAATACATGGTCAGATAAACTGCCACATTTAGACTACACCCCTATCTACGAAGTAACCTGCAGGAGGCAATCCAGGGCAGATGCAGAGGCTCTGGGCAGGTGTAGTGCAACCCCCCCCCACACACACACACAAAGCAGTGAAGCCTGTCCTAGTGTGTATGACCGGGTTTACTGCATGGCCTAGCACATGTGCCTAGCTGAGCACATGGCCTAGCATGTGTGACTAGGGCCATCTACGTGAGCCAGAGTGTGTGAGCTGGGCTGACTGCATGGAATAGTGTGGATGACCAGGACTGATCTCATATCTGAGTGTGTATGTGCCCTGGACTCACGTCACTTCTTGAGCATGTATGTGACCTGGGGCTGACCTCCCATCCTCAGCATGCGTGATTCCTTAGTGTACATGCATTGGCCCGTGTGCTGATGAAAGGGACGGGTGAGCCCCCGCACCTGTATTCACAGCCTTGTAGTTTGCTGGAGGCTTTCTGGTGGCTGTGGCCCTGCGTGTAGATGTGGGGGAGAAGCAGCCTGAGGGGGGAGGAGATTGTTGCTCCTGAGAGATGTACACACACAGATACACACTGTGCTCAGTGCTCAGTGCTCAGTGCTCAGTGCTTGTCAACAAGGGTGATTGCCAAGACTGCTTAGATGGGGCCTCCAGGGAGGGTCTAGCACCTTTGGCTTCGTCCCTTCTAAACAAAAGGCACTGGCTTGAGCTATGTGTGAAAGGCTGGGAGTCCTTGCAATGAGTGTGTGGATCAGAGACAAGGGCCGGTTTCTCCCTCTCAGGAGGCAGTGTGGGCCTCTCTTCTGCAGAGCCCATTCCGCCCCACAGAGGGACGCTGATGACCCCATGGGGTGCAGGCCACAGTGAGTGTGGCACAGAGCCATGAGAACTTCTCCTTGTGACAGATGGTGGCCCAGAGGGGGAGGAGCCTCCGTGATGTTAGCCCAGAAGCAGGTGGCCCCTCAGTGATGTCAGCCCGCAGGAGAAAGGGTTCCGTTATGTCAGTCCAGAGTGGGCATTTTCTATGTCCTCAGAGCTTTAAAATTTTTTTTTTTAATTGAATCACTGTGAGGCATATAGTTGCACCGTTGCTCATGATTAAGGTTCAGTCACACAGTGCTCCAACACCCACCCTTCAGCCGTGCTCATTTCCCATCACCCGTGTCCCCAGTTTCCCTCCCTGTCCACCCCCACCCCTGACCCTGCAGCCTGCCTCTTTTCTTCTATGTCTCCCTGTCTCTCTCTTTCACTCACTCTTATTTCCCACTTAGTGGTTTGCGATACTGTTACTGAAAGGGTATCACTCTCCCTCCTTTCAGCACTGATCATTTCCAAGTATCATTGTCGTAGTGGTTCCATCTCTGTCCTAACTGCACTCCCCTACTCCTTTGTGGCAAGTTTTCTACCATAGACCAGTCCTCCTGACCCTGGTTTCTACTGTCTTTGGGTATTATTCACATATTAGGTTGGTGTTGTTTTTATATTCCGCAAATGAGTGCTATCATTCTGTGTTTGTCCCGCTCCCTCTGACTGACTCCACTCAGCATGATATTCTCCATGTCCATCCATTCATATGTATAAGCAAATTTCATGACTTCATTTTTCATGATTCCTTTCTTCATTCATCTGTTCTTGGGCACTTGAGTTATTTCCAGATTCTGTCTATTGTGAGTAGCGCTGCAAAGAACATAGAAGTGCAGATAGCTTTTCTGCATTGTGTTTTGGGGCCACCAAGGAGTGGAATTGCTGGGCATTGCTGGGTACCGTTCCCAGACGTGGTATTGCTGAGTTATATGGAAGCTCAATTTCTAGGTTTTTAAGGAATGTCATATTGTTTTCTGTTGAAGATGCTTTCCTTGCTCTACTTTATGCTCTTTGCTCCTTTATCAAAGATTAATTGATAATATACCATAGGGTCTGTCTCAGCATATTCAAGTCTATTCCATTGATCTGAGAGTCTCTTTATTTCAATGGCATGTTGTTTTAGTTATTTCTGCTTTGTAGTACAATTTGAAGTTGAGGAAGGTGATGTCTCCCATTTTCTTTTCCCAAGGATTACTTTAGCTAATGGGGGTGGCAATATGAATTTCTGAAGTGTTTGATATATTTATTTTTAAGTGACATGGGACTGCATTGTATCTGTACAATACTTTGGGGAGTGTTGGCATTTTTGTTACATTCATCCTACCAATCCATGAGCAAGGGGTATGTTTCCATTTATTGTGTCCTCTTATTTCTTGAAGTAATGTTTTATAGTTTTCTTTTGTATTGATCCTTCACCTCTTTAGTTAAGTTGATTCTGAGGTATTTGATTTTCTGAGTCACAATTGTGAACAGGATTTTTTTAATTATCTGTTTCTTCTGTTTCATTATTTGTATATATGAAAGCCATGGACTTTTGCATATTAATTTTGCAGCCTGTGACTTTATTGTACAAATCTCTTGTTTCTAGGAGCTTTTTAGTAAAGTCTTTGGGATTTTCTATATATATATAGTATCATGCCATGTGCAAATAGTGAGAACTTGACTTCTTCCTTTCCTATCTGGATACCCTTGATATCTTTTTCTTGCCTAGCTGCTATGGCAACTACTTCCAGTACTATATTGAATAGGAGTGGCAAGATTGTGCACCCTTTCCTTGTGCTTGATCTTAGGGGAAGGCTTTTAGTTTTTTTCCCCATTGAGTATAATATTTGCTGTGGGCTTGTGGTAAATGACTTTGACTATATTGAGGAAAGTTCCTTCAATTTCTATTTTGTCATCAAATGCTTTCTCTGCATCTATTGGTATGGTTTAATTTTTTATTTTAAATTGATACAGTGTGTTTTGTTGATTGACTTGTATATATTAAACTGAATTTGCATTCCCAAGAGGAATCCTACTTGGGCATGGTATATGATCTTTATGATCATATTGTTGGATATGATCATATCCGGCAATTGTTGGATACTCTTTGCTCAAAACACAAATTCTATTTCTATTTTATTGAAGATTTTTGCATCTGTGTTTATAAATGATATTGTGTAATTCTCTTTTTTTGTGGTTTCTCTAGCTGTTTTTGTTATCAGGGTGATGTTTGCTTCATAGAAACTGGGAGTGTTTCTGTTACTTCAGTTTTCTGAAAGAATCTGAAAATGATTAGCAGTAGGTCCTTTTTAAAGGTTTGAAAGAATTCACTAGTCAATCTATCTGGGCTTGAGTTTTTGTCTGGGAGAAACTTTTTATTAACATTTCAATTTACTTGATGATATGTCTGTTCAGATATTCTAAATCATCTTGGTTAACCCTTAGGAAGTTATAGGTGTCCAGGAATTTATCCAGAGGTTCTCTCATTTTGTGGCATAAAGATTCTCAAAGTTGTCTCTGATGATCCTTTGAATTTCTGTGGTGTGTCTTGTGTCTTAAAGTAGCCTGTTTAGTTCTTCTTGTAATGATGGTTTTGAGCCTGTGAAGTTCCTGAGTTGTTTATCTGTGAAGTTGCATATTGTTCCTTCAAATCTGAATTAGAGTCTGGCTAGTAAAGTATTCTTGGTAAGGCATTCATTTCATTTATTTTGTTTTTTTCTTTTTTTTTAACTGTATCCTACCACTGTCTTTGGCTCAGAGTGTTTCGTCTGATAAGTCTGCTGTGAATCCTAAGGATGCTCTTCCTAAGTAATTTCCTTCTTTGATCTTGCTGCCTTCAGTTCTCAACCTTTGTCTATGGTTTTCATCATTTTGTTCAGGGTGTGTCTGGGAGTAATTTTATTTGGGTTTCTTTTAGCTGGTACCAGTCAGGCCTCCTGATCTGGGTGCATGCACTCTTCAGCTCTGGGAACTCAGCAATGATGACTTTGACTGTAGCTTCTTCATCAGGGTTGTCTTCCTGCTCCTCTCAGACCCCAACGATCATTATATTGTTCCTATTGAATTTATCCTAAAGTTTTCTTGTTGCCTGTTGGCTTATTTTGAGGCTTTTTTTCCATCTTCTGCTGCTGTCTAGAGGTTTTCTCTACCTCATCTTGGAGCTCAGTGATTCTGTCCCCAGCAGCTGTCACTCAGTTGTTACTCAGCTGCTGGGGACTGAGCTACCGAGGCCTTCCAATGAATTTTTCATTTCACCTACAGTTCTTCAGCTCTATCATTTCTGTTTGCGGTTTCCTCATGTCTGCTTGTGTTTTATTGGTGGTGTGTTCCATTATTTCTTTGAGCTCCGTGACATCTTCAACAGGTGGCCATCACCCACAGCTATAGAGTCATTGTGTCAGGGCCCCACCTGGAGGAGCCGCAGCCCCAAGGCCAGGTAAGTAGGGCCAGCGCGGCCAACTCTCCCACATGGGTCCCACTCCGCTGTGCGTGTATGCTGCAGTTTGTCATGGGCGTCCTAACACTGAAGATGTATATTCTGGAGTGATCCGGGGAAGCCACCCAAGTCGCAGTCATAAATCTGTGCAGATTATCCTGGGAAAAGCATGGCAAGACTCCTCGTGTCTAAGCTGCCTCCTTCCCTGCAACGAGTGCTCCTAGCCCCCACCCGACAGCAGACTGCTGTGGGGAGTCTGGGTGTCCAAAAGAGAGAAGAGTGGGTGTCGGTGCAGAGGGAGCCTGAGGCCTCGGTGGTGGTGACTGAGGACTCTGGTCACAGTCTCGCGTGCCCGGCACACCCCTCGCTCTGCAAGCCCAACTTGGTGGGTCCCAGACTGCTGCCGACGGTGGATGTACACTGGGTGTCGGACACAGCTGGCGGGGTCCCAGACACAGACCTGGACTCTCTCAGCCTCTGGTGAAGGATGCTTTTTGCGTGGGACTGACTGGGTCCCGTATTTTTAGAATATCTAGGTTCCAGCAGTCCTCTGTGTCACCTTGGAAAGGCCATTTGTTCCTTAGCTGCTTTGGGAAATTCCTCATCTCAGTGCGTGATAATTATTGGCACAGGCCCAGCATATGCCCCACCTTTAGAGCCCGGAACTACCACCCCCAAATGAAGCCATGCCTAGGTGCAAAATGCTGAAGGGGGCCCCTCAGCTCCATCCAGGGCCAGGCCTACCAAACAGCCCCCCAGCCTCAGCAGATGCAAGGTGGACACCATGACCACAGCGCATCAGAGACTGGAGCTGTCTGATGGACAGTGAGTTCCCCTGAAGGGGGCATCCCTGTGACTCCGTCCCTGCCAGAGCTCTGTCTGTGTGGAGTCGTGGCCCCAGAAATTGTGTGTTGGGCTGCTAGAGCAGGACCGGTGGGGGCCCAGAGGCCCAGAGACTGGCTTCCTCTCCCTGTCCCACAGGCAGTTAGGTGGTGCCTACAGCCTACAGGTACACATGAGCTTGGGGTCAGACTTGTCCCTGCACTCTGACCTCCAGTGTAGCTTCCTACACTTCTGCAGGGCCCTAGAGGGGCAGGCGTGGTCTCTTGTTCACCGCCTGAGTTTTCATGCAGAGCTCAGGGGACCAACTTACAGCTAGCTAAATTACAGCCACTACTGCCAAAACCAGTCTTGAAAGCCTCCTGTGTAATCAGGACCCTGGAACTGTGTGGTCACACACACACACACACACACACACACACAGAGGTCTCTGATCACACACACAGAGCTCTCTGGTCACACAGACACAATTCTCTGGTCACACACAGAGCTCTCTGGTTACACACAGCTCTGTGGTCACATACACACAGCTCTCTGGTCACACACATACACAACTCTCATCACACATAAGGACACACTCTCTTGATTGAAGTTCTGTGATTTATGATGCTCCCACACCACACTCATCACCAGACATCTTCGGGACGCCTCCCTCCCAAGTCCCAAAGAAAGCCTTTCTCCCATCCTCCCCGGTCCCTACACAGCCAGTGTGGGGTGAACTCTCAGTTCTATTGCTTTTGGCCCTTTGTTGCCACCTTGCTGTATGTCCTTAAGTCTCCTAGTTTGACTTCAAGTTGAAAATTTAAGGCGGAGAGAAGCCAGTCTCAATCATGAGGAAAGAAAGCTTGGCTGGACGGTGCCTCCACTGCGGGCTGGGATCCAGCATGTCCACGCAGAGACCTCACCCTTCCCTGTCTGCTCCGGTTGGCACTTCCGTTCTGTCAGTCCTTCCGCCTCCTCTCATGCCACGAGCCCCACTGGGACAGAGGGGGGCAGCTGGCGCTCAGGTGGGCAACCCAGCACTAGCCCCCAGTCCTCTGTAGGCAGAGGCTACAGGCTTCTGCTGCAGAGCTGCCATGAGAGAGTCCCCACGGGGTCCGTGGGACTCTTGGTGAAGGGACAAGAGGCGGCCGTGCTGGCTGCCAGCTCAGGCGCTGATAGCAGGTCTGTGCTCTCCTGCCCCCCGCCGCGTCCGAGCCTGGAAGAAGCTGGGACGCGTGACTTTAAGTTTAAATTAAGTCATTTGGAAGTTGTTGGTGTTTGTCCTGGAGGAGGCACCCTGCCAGCTGGCAGACACCTCAGACCAGAAGCTTCTTTGTTCCCCGCCCCAGGTGCTCCTGCGCATCCCCACAGGCTGTGATGCCAGGCTCGGTCTGTCCTGAGTGTCCCTGCAGCTCTGGGTACAGCCTTTCCCACACTGTGTACTTAGCTCTCAGTCTGATCCAGCTGCGTTCTGAGCACCATCTCTGGTGAGCACATGTAGGCCACTGGAAAACATCTGTACGAATCACTGCCCACCACCGAGGAAGGACAGGGCTGTGAGGGTGGATGGACGCATCCACCTGGCCCCAAAGTACCATTGCCCACCGAACACCCCCTTCCTCTCATATGAGCGAGTGCTGGAGAGATTTTTATTCATCTCTCTGCAGCGCTATTCTGTGGCTTGTCTGGGCAACATGTTGGTACCTGAACAGGGGCAGCCACGGGCTCTGAGGACAGGGGCAGCCAGAGGTCCTGAGGTTAGGGGCAACCAGGGACCATGAGGTCACAGGGGCAGCTACAGGCCAAAAGAACAGAAGCAGCCATTGCCCGAAAGAGCGGAACAGCAGTTGTGTGGCTCATGCTGACTCCCAGAAAAAGCGCTCCTGGGACCTTCCCTCACGGTGGGTACCTGGTGGGCCATGAGCGGGGAGTAAAAGGGTCGTTATAGACAGTGGCATCCCCTGAATTTTGAGACTCTTGCTGTGATTTGCCTGAAATAAACTCATGCTGATTTTGACAGACAGTGAGAATCTAAATTCAGAAGCACACGTCAGCTGTGGGCATGGTCTGCCTGGGGACTGGGAGGGG